>CAUYRH010015340.1:0-19319 GCA_963574655.1 Perodicticus potto | reverse complement strand
TATTTATCTTTTAAGGTAAGATGAGATTCTTGAATGCAGCAGATATCTGGCCTGAGTTTTTGTATCTGGTCAGTCAACCTGTGCCTCTTTAGAGGACAATTTAAGCCATTCACATTAATTGAGAATATTGATAAGCCTGGTAGAATTTTGGGTATCAAGTTTTTTGAAAGTCCAGTGGACATTTTTAATACTTTTGCCACTGTGGAAGTTGGAATTTGATCAAAAGTTTGTCAGTGAAAGAAAAAAAAGTTTCTGAGTGAGTTTACTTTTGTGGTGGAAGATTGCTCTGGTCATTATGGAGGATAGGTCTGAGACTATCCTGGAGAGCTGGTTTAGTTATGGAAAATTTCTTCAACATGTTAATGTCATTAAAGTATTTAATTTCTTCATCATAAATGAAATTCAGTTTAGCTGGATACAAGATCCTGGTTTGAAAGTTCTTTTGTTTTAGGAGATTAAAAGCCAGTGACCACCCTCTTCTAGCTTGAAAGGTTTCAGCAGAGAGATCTGTAATCATTCTAATATTCTTCCCTTATAGGTTATGGTTTTCTTACATCTGGCTGCTTTCAGAATTTTCTCCTTCATATTAACTTTAGTGAAGTTAATTATGATGTGCCTGGGGGATGTCTTATTCAGGCTGAGTTGTTCTGGGTTTCTGAAACTGTCTACTATCTGAATTTCAGAATTTCTTGGCATGTCTAGAAAGTTCTCTTTTTCTTCATAATCTCATGAAGAAGAGCCTCTGTGCCTTGTGAAGCAACTTCATCGCCTTCAGGGATCCCTATAAGGCGAATATTAGTTTTCTTCAAATTATCCCAGAGCTCTCTGAGAGAATGATCTGTTTTTGCTCTCCATTTCTCTTCCTCTTTGAGAGTTTGGGAGCGTTCAAAAGCTTTGTTTTCAATGTCAGAAATCCTTTCTTCTGTTTGCTCCATTCTGTTACTGAGGGATTCTACTGTATTTCTCAGATCGTTGAGGGCTGCAACTTCTTGTCTCAATGTGTCAAAATCTTTGGTGATTTTGTCTTTGAATTCATTGAATTCTTGAAATAACTTTGAAATGCTTCTTGAATTTCTAACTCCAACTTTACCTCTATTCTATTAATCTTATTTGCAATCCAAATTCTGAATTCTATTTCTGACATTTCAGCCATCTGTTTATGAATGGGATCTTCAGTTGTGTCTGCCAAATTGTTCCTTGGGGGTTTTGATATACTCTGGTTATTCATGTTACTGGAGTTTTCCTGCTGATACTGCCCCATGATTATTTTACTACCATTTGGCTAGATGAGCAGATAAGGGAAATTGGGTTGGGGGGCTCCAGAAGTAGTTATCAGCCAACCCTTTGCCCAAAAGCTGGGACTGGTGGCTTTGCCAAGGACTCGTACAGTGCTATGGCCTGAGAAACTGAGGACCTGCTTGATGTGGTGGTGCTAAGTGGCTCTGTCTTGTTTTCAGCTGGTCTCTGTCCTACTCTAGTGAATCAGTTACTCTGGGTTGAAGTCTGAGCTGTGGAGAAATACCAGCAATTAAGTCACCCCACCCCTCACAGGCAACAATTGGAAAAGGAAAAGCAAACCTTCCGACAACCACACACCCAGGGTACCACTTTGGATAGTCCTTGGGTGATTGGCCCAGTTCAAGAGCTCCTAATCAGTTGTCCCAGTCAGCACCAGTCTCAGGTGGCAGAGTTCAAAAAGTCTCCAGCAACTAGAGGGGTCTGCTAGCAGCTCAAGTATGACTCGCTCCAGTGCTCTGTGAGGTCATAAGGACCCACCCAGCAAATAAATTAGTCTGAGAAGGTTGATGTCTCCTTCCCTACCTGGCACCTCTGTCACACCCAGTCACTGGTAACTGTGCAGGGCTGTGACCTAGTTCCCTCCAATGAGCAGATGCTCCAGGAGTTTGAGCCTCCCTGAGTCACAGAGAGATCTACATCTCCTCAGCCTGGCCGCTGCTCTCTGCCACTATCTGGCAAGGGGAGGTGAGGCCTGACAACCTCAGGTGCTTAATGGAGGCTGGGGCGGTTCACTCAGTTCCAGCCCTGCCCCTGATTGATGTTGCTGATATAACAGAACAACTTCACAGAATTTGTTTCTGTCCTGGCTATATTCCCCTGTGGATCAGACAATGTTTGAGTTCCCAGAAACTGTGACTTAGCCCCAGTCTGTGCCACTTCCTGGTCTCAGCTGCAGTCTATGTTGGAATGGGTGAGGTTAGAGCTCTCACTCAGCTGTCAGTTCCAGCCTCTGCCTGCCCGCCTTTGTCTCAGCTATGATCCCCTGAGGGCCAGGTGGTTCTGAGGCTCAGTAAAGCAGTCCTCTGGGTCAGCTCTGCCCTGGGAGTCTGCTGTCTCTGCTCTCGTGTATTCTAGTCCCTGCACTCCCCCTAGGCCGGTACAGCCTCAGGCATACCCTTTACTTATGGGGCCTGAGTTTCCATCCCAGATCTGTTCTGCCAGTGGCTGCCACCAGAGAAGATGCCCAGCTGCTTCTGGTTGTCCAGAGAGACAGGGAGTGTCCTTCCAAAATATCTCCAGGGTGTGAGCCCTATTGTTCCCACTGCTGCAGCTGTTGTTCTGTGCCTCGGGGCACTGCCTTTCCTGTATGGTTCCCTCTCAGTTGACCATCTTCTCCTTACTCCTGTGCTGCAGAGTCAGCACAGATCAGCAACAGCCCATGCGCTGTCCCCACCTCTTGAGAAAATGCCCAAGAATCTGGACTCCATGGGGGACAGGCTTCCAGACCTTGGGGTGAGAGTGGAGAGGATTGCTGGGAGTTTTTAATTGCAGGTAGAGAATATATACAGTTTTATGCCTGGCAGGAGAGTGCCATGGCACCGTAGTAGTAAGGAGGTCTGGTTTTTAGAGGGTCTCTCCCATGGGATAAATGGGAAATTATTTGAACTCTGCTCACTTTTTTGTATGGAGCCGTTCTCATGGGGGAGGGGACTCCCATCCATTTGGCAAGGGATTTTGTACCTTTTGTTTGTAGTCTTGGGGTCGCAGCTCACCTCAGCAGGGTTGATGTGCGTTCTTCAACCTTCTCTCTTGGCTCAGTTCCAAACCATTGGCTTTCTTGCTAAACTTCTGTCCTGGAACTCTCCTTCTGGACGGGAGCCTCTGTGGAAAGCTGGCTCGAGTCAGCCATCTTGCCTCCACCCCTCATCCCATTCTTATCTCTTAGTGCTGCTCTGCTTCTGGTTCTGTCTCCATTTTCCTCCATTTATCTCAGCATCTGCTTTCTTCTTTTTTTCTTATTTTCCTCCTGGACTCTGGAAATCACTATAATTGTGCTGTCTCTCCCTCCCTTTCTCAGTTTCTTTTCCCCACTGCCCTCTCACCTGCAACAGCCCATACCCAGCCATTCCACACCTCCTGTACTTTTCTCGTGGCCAACCCTTGGGTCCACTCTCAAGACTGCCATCCTGGTTCAGATACTCTGTGGTTTCTGTCTTAAACTGCTACAGAAATCTCCAGTGTTTCCCCTTTGTTTCTTGATACCTCTACCAAAATATTTTCCCAAACTACCATTTCCTGTTATCTCTCCCCATGTCAAAAACTGAGCACAGTTTCCTAGTGCATCAAGTACAAACCATTCTTACTGTTCAGACCCTCTGTACCCCAAGCTAGGAGCAAGGAATAAATGGATATACGGCCTGTCAGAGCTAGGCTACAACATATAGGTAGGGGTTGGGGCTTGTCTTGGAGAAGGTAGGGGCTTCCCCTGACTCTGCTGGAGAGGCATTGTGGAGACAAGAGGCAGACTGTAGCTGGGAAGAGCCAGGAAGTAGTCCAGAGGATGTGCTAAGACAGAGTGGCAGTGGGGGTACAAAGACAGTGTGGTCATGACCAGGTGAAGCAAAATAATATCTGCATCTAAAGCTGTTCTCCAAGGTTAACACCCAGGCTGGGAATGCCTCCACTGCCAGGCACCTTGCTGGGTTTATATGTGCAGGTGTGGGACCTCAGAGGGCTGAACTATGCTCATAAAAGGGTTCGGGGGAGGAGTGGTGAGGTACTTGAGGAGGAGAGAGGAGCTATGGAGGCTGGAGCTGGGGTCAGGAGAGCCAGAAAGGGAACTCCCTGGTTGCAGGGGGACAGCCAGATGTCATGTCCAAAGGATGCTTCAGGATTATGCCTTGTAGATGCCTCCTTATCCTTCCTGTAAACTCCTGAGGAAAGTGTACACCTCTCATTGATGCTCATGGATGTGTATGAAGGAATTCCTTGGGGGAGTTGAAGGGGACTTAGGTTTCTCACTCAGGCCATCCTAGGGGACTTAGGTTTCTCACTCAGGCCATCCTGATGCAGGCTGAGATAGGCACTGAGGTGCAGAGCCAGGAGAAGGGGCCTATGGGAACCCCTTTTGTGACTAGGGGACATCAGGACCAAGCAAGGTATATTTGGCCTGCTAGTCCTGGGCAGACGGCAGTGCCCTAGAAGATGGTGCAGGTTTGTGGCTGTTCGTATGTAATAGGTGGGTGTGCCTATGAGCTGAGAACATTGTGCAGAGACTCCAGGCTCCCAGAGGCATGTGTGACTGCAAGGCACAGGTCACTGCAAGCTCCCACCTCCCATATTGCGGCTGGGCCATCAGTGCCAAGGTAGCTCTGCCCACTGTCAAGGGATTTGCCACCCTGCCAAACTACCCATAGCACTGCAATGACCTGGATTATCCACCTTGGCCTTGAGATCAGAGGTTGCCTTGGCAGGGCTGGCAAGCACTCTGGTTTCTTCTCCTTAAGGCTATAACACTGGGACCAACCCACATATTGGACTGTGTGTGCACCTCTAGGCTTCTTGGTCATAGGCAGGAGACCCCAAGAAAGGAAAAAAGACAGTCAATGAGAGCCAAAAGGGGTTATCATTTAATTTCATTAGTAAAAGGATGCAATCTCATTTCTCACTCCTAGCTGGTCAAGAGGACATACCAGTTGTTGATGCCTTGATTCAGACCTTGTTTGAGGCACTATGCTACTGGCTGGGAGAGGCAGCTAGGGAGTCTAACATCCCTGATTCAAAGACCTGTGTGTCCTCAGGGCAACACAATATGATGTGCCAGTAAAGAAAGTCAAAGCATCCAGGCTGATCTTTCTGATGTTTTCTACGTTTCGTGAACTTTAACAGGCTTTGCAAAGCAAGATTTTCACAGTTCCTAAGGTCTGGCCTGGCTTTGCCAGGATATATTAAGCATGCTGAGCCCTTGAACAAAGAATCACTAGAACATTGACATTAAGTAATTATTGTCTATGGCCATGGTGATGTCACCAACATAGGCTTGGGGTGGTGTCCTGCCCCTTTCTTCAGAACATGCTCTAGGCCTGGGTAGGAAGCATCTCAGGCCAGAGACCCCTTGAGACTAAGTCACACCAGGCATGGGTGGTGCTTCTCACCTGTGCAATCAATGCCAAGCAGAGGCAGAGGCTGAACCAGCTGATCCAAGGAGACCCCTTCCACATTTTCTGGTTCTGTCACCAAATACATTTCTGTTGGTGTTGGCCATCAGGCCTAAAAACTTAAATTGGAGTTACACTGAAGGACAATGATCTACGCTTAATGAGTACTCACTGAGTCTTGGACTTCATGTTAATCACTGAGATCCAACAGGTGACAAAACTGTCATGGTCCATACATTAGCTTGAGCCACATGAAATTGCCCATTTTGTACATCAAAAAATGGTCAAACATTGAAAATTTTATTTCAGTTTAATACTTAAGACAGGCGAGGGGAGAGAGACAGGTAAGGAGGCAATGGTTTCACACTGTGACAAGCTTTGATGGGAGTAAGCACAGAATAAGTATGGGGACCCCAAGAAGAGAGGCGGCCTGAGCCAGGGTGTCACAGAGGCTTCCCAGGGGACGTGGCACCAGTAGGAGCTGAAGGATGGGGAGGAATGCCCAGGCGAAACAGGCATGAAAGAGGAGGTTAAAGATTTGGAGGGTTTAAGGTTATTTGGGGCAGAAAAAAATAGCATGCAGAAAGGCTTAGAGGTAGGAAAGAACTGGGCATATTTGAGGGCATGAGCAAAGTTCAATATGGTCAACATACTGAGCCCACTGGTGAGAGATGAAGGTAGAGAAGGAAGGGGTAATGAAGGGCCTCCTCAGTTAAGGATGTTGGACTGGGCTGCCTCTTGAAGAGCATGGGGAGCCACTGAAAGTTCTAAACAAGAGAATGACATAAACAGATCATTCCAGCTTCAGAGCAGAGTTAATAAATCAAAGAGAAAGTTGTTAGAGGAGGGGCAGTAAGGAGGCTCCCAGGGTGAGATGATGGGATTTGGGCAATGGTGGTGAATAGGGACAGGAGAGGAAAGGGGGTATGCTTGAAAGACTGAAGTCTGGGAAAGAAGCCAACCCACTTAGGGCCATGCTTCCACTTCCAGCAGAGCACCTGGGGGAGGCTTGCAACGCTTTCCCACGCACCGTCTTCTGTCAGAAAGGAAGAAACCTAAGATCGTATGGGCTGGAGCTATGCAGGAAAGACCCAGCCACCCCAGGAACAGGATGGGCCTGGGGTCAACAGGATGTAGCACCTGCGGCTGAGCACCTAGGAAGCAGGATGCCACTTTGCTTCCTCCTCTCAGTCCTCAAGCCAGCCTTAGCCTGTGACCTCAGGTCCGGCCTGTTCTCACCAGAGCCTCCTTCCGGCCTGCTGGCCTCTGAAGCTGGAGTCCCTGTTCTTTCCCACCTGAAGAAGCCCAGCCACACCTTATGCTTCCTGTGAAGAAGTCCTGGGCCTTCCCCTGACCCCTCTCAAGTCACACTCTCATCTCTAACTCTGCCACTTCCTCTATGCCTTTTAACACTCATTGGCCCTGAAATTCTCCTGTTTGAAGAGAGTCAGTGCCTGGTGGGCCAAGGAGGGCTGGGTTAGAAATGGGAGTGGGCTGATCTCTCTGTCTCAAACAAAGCCATCCCAGACCCAAGCCATGAGGTCAAGCCCAGGGGCAAAGCCCTAGCTCTGTGCTCCCAAAGACATGTGCTTTGACTCCCAGCTCTTCTTAAGCTCATACTCCAAGAGACACAAAGTTCCTTCTTCCATTCTTGGTCCAACTCAGAGAGCTTATATCCCCTAAAAGCTCAGTCCCTGAGCACTGCGGAAGGGGAATACAGGGATGTGGGTGGGGGTGCATCTTTAGTTCTGGAGATAGGGAGATGCAGCCACATATCTTTCAGCCAGCTCTGCCCCCCGCCCCAGTTCCAGCGCTCCATCTCCAAGGATAATTAAAGGTAGAGCATGTGGCTTGTCCATTGTGTTTCTAGGGGAAGCTGTGAGAGAAGATGGAGGGGAACTCTGGGCAGAGGGAGGATGTGGGTGTTGTGATGGCCTCCTCTGGACCAGACAAGAAGGAGTTTTAGCATCTCACAAGACAAGAAGCCGAAAGGTGGTGCAGGTTCCAGGGCTGCTGGGCAGCTCCAGCTTTGCCGTTACACTATGGGCTTCACTCTTTTCTGAGAGAGAACAGCTCTTCCTTGGTGGTCCTTTTCAGTTTGTAAAAATCGATCTGAGATTATTATCCATACTTCCCAGCAGTCTTGCTCTCACTTCTCATTGAGCAGAATTGTTCAAATACCCATTCATAAAACAACTGTCGAGGGAACAGGACTCCTGTGGCCACACTACAGAGAAGGGAGAAGGGAGTTGTCCTGGGGCACAATTCAGGTTCTGGGAACAGAAGTGACTGAGGGGCCTTGGACGTTGGGTAAGTAAAAAGCAATGCTACCAATGGCACGGTTTCAGCTCTTTTTCTGCATTACTTGGAAAGAAAAGGCAATTTTTTTTTAATAATAAGAAAGAAAGTGATGTGAGTAATGGTGGATCAGGGGCTGAGCTGGACTCGTGGACTCAGAGTTCTTCCCATCTGCATTTTCTGCTGCTCACAGCACTTTCCTGTCCACTGTCTCATTCGATAATCATAATGACCCTGTGAGTGAGGCAGGGATGTGATTATCTCCATTTGACAGGTGAGGAAGAGGAGTCACGGAGAGCGAAAGTGAGTTTCCCAAATCCCTTCCAGGGGGCCCTTTAGTCACGTCACCTAGATATACCTGTGTGTAATGTGGCTTATTTTTAGACCTCTTAGGAAAAATGTTCATTCTCACTACTTACATGGTCTCTGGGGTCTGCCTGTGGAGTAAAGCCTCCAGGGACTCAGGACACTTCCAGAATATCCAGGGCATTTTTTTCTTTTCCACCTCATGAGAAAGGCCTGTGCAGGAAGGAGATATAAAGACCTTCTCCCTAACCTGGTGCACAGGTCTTTTCTATTATTGTGGAAGAAGGGTCCATCCCAAATCAACCTTGCCTTTCAGGGAGTAAAGCTGTCCTTGGTAGCTGTAGTCCCAGCTACTTGGGAGGCTGAGGCAAGAGGATCACTTGAGCCCAAGCATTTGAGTTTGTTATGAGCTATGAGGCCATAGCATTCTACCCATGGTGACAGAGTGAGACTCTGTCTCAAAAAAAAGAAGGAATTTAATTTTAGTTGCTAACTTGATGGCAGAATATCTAGCAGTCTGGCAAATCATTATTTTGGCGGTGTCTGTGAGGGCATTTCCACAGAAGGCTACAATGCAACTCTAAGTGGACCAGGTGGGGAAGATCTGTCCACAATGTTGATGGCACCACCCATGTGGCCAGAAGCCTGGAGAGAACAAATACAGAAATGAAATTAGTCTCTCTCTGAACTGGGACATACTTTTCTTCTGCTGCTATGCACATCAGAACTCTAGGCTCACGGGCTTTTGGACTCTAGGACTTACACCAGTGGCTCCCCAGGGCCTGAGGCTTTGGCTCAGGACTGAGAGTGACACCACAGGCTTCCCTGGCTTTGAGGCCTTTGGACTTTGACTGGGCCACGTTACTGGCATCACAGAGTCTCCAGGTTGCAGACAGCCTGTCATGCGATTTCTTAGCCACTATAATTGTGTGAGCCAATTCCCCTAATAAGGTCCCCTGTCATATATCTACATAAATATCCTGCTGGTTCTGTCTCTCCAGAGAACCCTGAAAAATACAGAATTGGTATTGGGGAAGCTGAATGTCATTCCTTCTTCCTGGAGTCCTTACAACACAATGGAAAGATCTGCAAAACTGTTCCCTTGCAAAAAGGCTACGGTAAGTTAAGTGACAAGCCTACTTAATGGTAAAAGATAAAAATTTAAAGGCTAATTATTATTGGTGCTGCAAAAGCAGAAAAATCACTTAATTGAACAGCTGAGCAATAACCAGACTTTCAAATGGACAGCGCACGCACTTACAGGATTTGAAGAGCACAACCACTCTTCAAACACAAGGCAGCAAGGGTTTTGATGATCAGAGAAGGGAAAATGCAGGCAAAAAATATGAGAAATCTCCCCTGCCGGATTCTTCAATCACGGGCCACCTCGATGCCTCTTCACCTAGTGCCAATTCACCATGCCAGGTATTTCATCTTTGCATCCTTTTCAATATTGGAGGGATAAACTGTGTAGACTTTTAGAGAGTTCTAATTTGCATTATGCATTTTTTTCAGATTGACTCCATGAAAGTGCATTATTGCGACGCTGACTTTGTGTGCACACATTGTGTGTTTATGTGAAAACATCCAAACTTCCTCGATAAATGGAGATATCCTCTTTGTACCTTTGTATTTGTGAGAGATAAAATTTCTTGAGATCTTGACTCTTTGGGTGACTGCATATGTGTGGTGGCCCAGCCTGGTTTTTGATTGATTTCTTCAAAAGACGTAGGTTGTCCATTGCAGTATTTTCTTTATTTATTAAAAAAAATTTTTTTAACTATTTATTTAACTTTTTTTTTTTGAGACAGAGGCTCAAGCTGTCACCCTCGGTAAAGTGCCATGGCATCATAGCTCACAGCAACCCCAACTCCTGGGTTTAAGTGATTCTCATGCCTCAGCCTCCCAAGTAGCTGGGACTACAGGCGCCTGCCACAACGCCCAGCTATTTTTTGGTTGTAATTGTCATTGTTGTTTGGCAGGCCCCAGCTGGATTCAAACCCGCCAGCTTTGGTGTATGTGGCTGGCGCCTTAGCTGCTTGAGCTACCAGCGTCAAGCCTATTTATTTAACTTATTTGTTTTTGTTCTAATACCTGGGCTGGGGTGCAGTGGCATCATCATGGCTCACTGCAGCCTCAAACTCCTGAGCTCATGCAATCTCCCCCATCAGCTTCCCAAAGTCCTGGGATTACAGATGTGAGCCACCACACCCAGCCATCATAGTATTTCAGATGACTGTGGTTATAAAGCTGGGTGTACACAGTTACCAATCATAGTGATATGTGTTTATACATTTTGCTTTTTGGCCTCTTTCTTTGTGAATATATAGTTTGCTCATCACACCTGTGCGACTGTCATTAGTATAACTGAGTGTTTTATGTTCACAGAAATATGTATCACTGCCTGTTTTATTGTGTAAAGTGGCTTGTGAAGTGTTCAGTTGTGTTTGTATGTTTTTCAGAAAATCTCTTTTAGGAATTCTGGGAAGATGGCCGACTGCTAGCAACCCTCATCACAGGCTCCTGAACAGAGGAAGAAAAACTGGATGGAATCAGACTCTATGAAGCCAAAGACGGGGAACTGAGCCAAGAAGAAGTTCAGCAAGCTGCAACTCCAAGGAAGAGCATTCAAGAAAACAAATTACAGGTACAAAGCCTATTGACTAGAGGATAGGAGACCCCTCCCCCATGTAGGAGGCCTGCTGCAGGCTATCTGTGAAGGAGCAAGGAACAAAAGACCTCTCATTTTACCTCACTGGAGAGAGCCACTAAACTCCAGGTCTCTTTCTCCAGGGAGGTCCCACTTATGAACCTGGACACCACCCTGCCAGGCATAAAATTGAACAGGTATTTTTCCCCACAAGTCCAAACTCCCAGTCCACTCTTTCCCCCTCACATGGCAGTCTAAAGTTCTGCCCCCTGCAGAGCCTAGAGTGTTTGGGCTTGTCTTGAGAGACTTGGGCATAGCGTGGACCGCCAACCATCAGGACGGAATCTGTGACTAACAGGGAAGAAAGAGGGTGTAAGAAGAAAGGCACACTCAGCAGGAGGAGGAGCAGTCCCCTGGTTATGTCTATGCTTGGCCAGTGGTAGTGTTGACCCCCAGTTCGGGCTGTGTCTGGCAGGACAGGGTGCAGAACCCCCGGCTCTGACAGCACCCACAGCGGAAAGTGGTTGCCTCAGGTGGACTGAGTTTGGCAGACAGGGCAGATCCCTGTTGGGCCTGCGATCAGAGGCTTGATAGGCATAGACTGTGACCTGAGAGCAAGGTCATGGTCTCCTGATTCCAACAGAACCTTTGAGCAGTGGCTTACAGGGTGTGAACCAAGACCTGAGGGCTAGGGCATGCTCCAGTGGGGCTGGTGAGCGAGGCTTACCAGGTGAGGACTGAGACCTGCAGGTGGAGTGTGGTGCCCTGACTCTAACAGAGCCTGCAAACAGAGGCTTGTCAGGCTGTGGACTGAAACTGCCCAGCGGGGTGTAGTCCCCTGACTCCAACTGGTCTGGCAAGCAGAGGCTAGCTGTGTCTGGACTGAGACCAGAGGGCAGGCCTGATGCCCTGACTCCAACAGAGCCTGCAAACAGAGGCTTGCCAGGCAGTGGACTGAGATTGGCAAGGGGGGGCGTGGTCCCCTGACTCCAACTGGTCTGGCAAGCAGATCCTAGCTGTGTGTGGACTGAGACCAGTGGGCAGGGGCATTGTCCCTGGCTCCAGCTGGGCCTGTGAGCAGAGAAGCAGACAATAGTGTGGACTGAGTCTGATGGGTAGGAGTGTGGATCTCTGGCTCCAATTGTGCTTTGGATCCCTTTGCTTTGAATTGTCCTTGAATCCCTCTCTGTTGGGCAGGGTTTGCACTGCCAGAGACAATTTGGTTGGAACCCATGTCTGGGGCTGTCCACTCAGGAACATTCTGAGGTTGACCATTGAAGTTCTGTAGTGGAAAAGAACTGAAGGGTGGAGGCTGGGTGCTGCAGCTGTTTGTATCTCTTCACAGTTGAGATTTAAATCTAATAGTGTGGTTTCTTAGGATAGGGTAGAGGTTGGCTGATATCAAAACTGAGTTAGCCTGTGCTATCTCACCAAGTAGGTCCTCAGAGTCTCTGGCCAAAACTCTGAAAGGGGTCTTTGTAAGGTTGCAGGAGATAAGCCACAATTACAAAGCCTAGAGCTTTGATAAGGGGCTATATCTCTTCTACCTGGGAACCCCAATTCAAACTCACCCTACCAGTTCTAATAACCAAACAGTGGAAAATAAACATGGTGTGGACCCAACAGAAGAACTCTGGCAACATGAATAACCAGAGCATATCAACCCCCCCCCACCAAGAAATGACAAAGGAGATACAACTGAAGATGCCATGCATAGACAAATGCCAGCAATGTCAGAAACTGAATTCAGAATATGGATTGCAAATAAGATAAATAGAATGGAAGAAAAGATAGAAATTGAATTCCAAAGAGTAGTTCTAAAGTTGTCTCAAGAAATTAATGAATTCAAAATCCAAGTCACCAAAGATATGGACATAATGAGAAAAGAGATAGCAGAGCTCAAGGAAATGAAAAAGTTAGTTGTGGAGCTCCAAAATACAGCAGAATTCCTCAGTAATAGAGTTGACCAGGCATAAGAAAGGATCTCTGAAACTGAGAACAAAGCTTTTGAACGTTCCCAAACACTCAAAGAGGCAGACAAATGGAGAGCAAAAAATGATCATTCCCTGAGAGAGTTGTGGGATCACTCTAAAAGATCAAACATTTGTCTTATAGGAATTCCTGAAGGAGAAGAGGATGGTCCTAAAGGTATAGATGCTCTATTCCAAGAGATTTGGGAGGAGAATTTCCCAAACATTGCAAGAGATACAGAACTTCAGATAGCAGACAGTTTCAGAACCCCAGCAAAATTCAATCCAAATAAAGCATCTCCTAGATACATTGTGATTAACTTTACAAAGTTAAGATGAAGAAGAAAATTCTGCAAGCAACCAGACGTAAGAAAAGCATCACCTACAAAGGGAGAAATATCAGAATGACTGCAGACCTCTCAGCCGAAATATTTCAAGTCAGAAGAAGATGGTCATCAACCTTCAATCTCCTAAAACAAAACAACTTCCAGCCCAGGATCCTCTATCCAGCTAAACTGAGTTTCATTTGCAATGGAGAAATCAAATGCTTTAATGACATAGACATGTTGAAGAAATTTGCCATAACTAAACCAGATCTCCAGGAGATTCTCAGACCCATCCTCCACAATGACCAGCGCAAGGCTCTACCTCCAAAGTAAACTCACCCAGAAATTTTTTGAGCAAAACCCAACTTCCACAGTGGTGAAAGGATTAAAATAGTCCACTGGACGTCTGAAAATCATGACACCCAAAACACAACCAGGCTTATCAATTCTCTCAATTAATGTGAACAGTTTAAATTGTCCTCTAAAGAGGCACAGGCTGGCTGACTGGATACATAAACTTTGACTGGATATTTGTTGTATACAAGAATCTCACCTTACCTTAAAGGATAAAAATAGACTCAGGGTTAAGGGATGGACTTGTATAATACAGGCAAATGGAAACTAGAAAAAAGCAGGGGTTGCAATTTTAGTAGCAGATACAATTGGCTTTAAATCAACAAAGATAAAGAAGATCACTACATATTTGTCAAGGGAAACACCCAACATAAAGAGATTTCGATAATTAATATTTATGCACCCTACCAGAATGCTCCTCAATTCATAAAGCAGAACCTAATGGATATGAACGACTTGATATTTTCCTGCACTATAATAGTTGGAGATTTTCACACCCCTTTGACAGTTTTTGATAGATCCTCCAAGAAGAAATGAAACCAGGAAATATTAGACTTAAACCTGACTCTAGAACAAATGGACTTTACATACCTCTATAGAACATTTCACCCTAATAAAACTGAATATACATTCTTCTCATCAGCCCATGGGTCATCCTCCAAAATAGATCATATCCTAGGACACAAGTCTAACCTCAGCAAATTTAAAAGTATAGAAATTATTCTCTGTATCTTCTCAGACCACCATGGAATAAAAGTTGAACTCAACAGCAATGGGAATCTCCATACTCAAACAAAGTCATGGAATAATCTAAATAATAGTGAGCTAAATAATCTTAGGCTGACTGATAGCTGTGTCAAAGATGAGATTAAGAAGGAAATCACCACATTTTTGGAAGTAAATGATAACAAAGACACAAATTATAAAAACCTGTGGGATACTGCAAAGGCAGTCCTAAGAGGAAAATTTATAGCATTGGAAGCTTTCATCAAGAAAACAGAAAGAGAGGAAGGCAACAACTTAATGGATCATCTCAAGCAACTGGAAAAGGAAGAACATTCCAACCCCAAACCCAGCAGAAGAAAAGAAATAACCAAAATTAGAGCAGAATTAAGTGAAATTGAAAACAAAAGAATCATTCAGAAGATCAATGAAACAAAAAGTTGTTTTTTTGAAAAGATTAACAAAATTGATAAATCTTTGGCCAACCTAACCAGAAATAGAAAAGCAAAATCTCTAATATCATCTATCAGAAATGATAAAGGAGAAATAATGAAACTTCAGAAATTCAAAAAATCCTCAGTGATTACTACAAATATCTCTATTCCCAGAAATATGAAAATCTGAAGGAAATGGACCAATACCTAGAAGCATGCCACCTTCCTAGACTCAACCAGAAAGAATTAGAAATCTTGAATAGACCTGTATCAACCACTGAAATAACATCAACAATACGAAATCTCCCTAAAAAGAAAAGTCCAGGACCAGATGGCTTCACATCCAAATTCCATCAAACCTTTCAAGAGGAACTAGTACCTATATTATACAACATTTTCCAAAGCATAGAAGAAGAAGGAATACTTCCCAACACATTTTATGAAGCAAATATCACCCTGATACTGAAACCAGGAAAGGATCCAACAAAGAAAGAAAATTATAGACCAATATCATGCAAAAATTTTCAATAAGATCTTAGCAAACCGGATTCAACAACACATCAAAAAAATTATACACCATGATCAAGTTGGTTTTATTCCAGGGTTATAGGGTTGGTTCAACATACACGAATCTATAAATATAATACATCACATCAATAAATAAAAAACAAAGAGCATATGATTCTCTCAATTGACACAGAAGAAGCCTTTGATAATATACAGCATCCTTTCATGATCAGAATTTTTAAGAAAATAGGCATATAAGGGACATTTCTTAAACTGATAGAGGCCATTTACAGCAAGCCCACAACCAATATCATATTGAATGGTGTAAAATTGAAAACATTTCCACTCAGATCAGGAATGAGACAAGGATGCCTACTGTCTCCACTGCTATTTAACATAGTAATGGAAGTCTTAGCTATCTCAGTCAGTCAAGAGAAGGTGATCAAGGGTATCCAAATAGGGTCAGAGGAGATCAAACTCTTACTCTTCACTGATGATAGGGACTCAACTTCAAAACTCTTAGAAGTGATCAAAGAAAATAGCAATGTCTCAGGATACAAAGTCAATACTTACAAGTCAGTAGCTTTTATATACACCAACAATAGTCAAGCTGAAAATACAATCAAGGACTCTATTCCTTTTACAATAGTGCCAAAGAAGATAAAATATCTGGGAATTTACCTAACAAAGGATGTGAAAAATCACTATAAAGAAAACTATGAAACTCTGAGAAAAGAAATAGCTGAAGATGTTAACAAATGGAAAAACATACCATGCTCATGGCTGGGTAGAATCAACGTTGTTAAAATGTCCATACTACCGAAAACAATCTACAGATTTAATGCAATCCCTATTAAAGCACCATTGTCATACTTTAAAGAACTTGAAAAAATAGTACTTCGTTTTATACGGAATCAGAAAAAACCTTGAATAGCAAATACATTACTCAGACATAAACAAATCAGGAGGTATCACATTACCAGACTTCAAGCTATACTATAATTCTATAGTGATCAAAACAGCATGGTACTAGCACAAAAACAAAGCGGTGGATTTATGGAACAGAATAGAGAACCAAGAGATGAACCCAACTGCTTATTATCATTTGATCTTTGACAAGCCTATCAAAAATACTCAGTGGGGGAAAGACTCCCTATTTAACAAATGGTGCTGGGGGAACTGGCTAACGACCTGTAGAAGACTGAAACTGGACCCCCACCTTTCACCATTAACAAAAATTGATTCTCACTGGATAAAAGATTTAAAGTTAAGACATGAAACTATAAAAATACTAGAAGAGAGTGCTGGGAAAACACTTGAAGAAATTGGCCTGGGAGAATATTTTATGAGGAGGACCCCCCGAGCAATTGAAGCAACACCAAAAATCTATTACTGGGATCTGATCAAACTAAAAAGCTCTTGCACAGCCAAGAGCACAGTAAGTAAAGCAAACATACAACCTTCAGAATGGAAGAAGACTTTTTTTCTCTTTTTTTCTTTTTTTGTGCAGTTTTTGGCTGGGGCTAGGTTTGAAACCACCACCTCTGGCATATGGGGCCGGCACCTTACTGGTTGAGCCATAGGTGCCGCCCAGGAGAAGATTTTTGCAGGTTATGCTTCTGACAAAGGTCTGATAACTAGAATCTACAGAGAACTCAAACCAATCAATAAGAAAAGTATAAATAACCCCATTTCTATGTGGGCAAGAGACTTGAACAGAAACTTCTCTGATGAAGACAGGCACACAGCCTACAAACACATGAAAAAATGCTCATCATCCTTAATCATCAGAGAAATGCAAATCAAAACCACTTTGAGATATCATCTAACTCCAGTAAGATTAGCCCACATCACAAAATCCCAAAACTACAGATGTTGGTGTGGATGCAGAGAAAAGGGAACACTTCTACACTGCTGGTGGGAATGCAAGCTAATACAACCTTTTTGGAAGGAAGTTTGGAGAATACTCAAGGAACTGAAAGTAGAGCTACCGTTCGATCCTGCAATTCCTCTACTAGGTATATACCCAAATGACCAAATAATATTTTACAACAAAGACATTTTCCCCAGAATATTTATTGCAGCCCAATTCATAATAGTCAAGACATGGAAACAGCCCAAGTGTCCATCGACCCATGAACAGATTAACAAATTGTGGTATATGTACACCATGGAATACTATGCAGCCATAAAAAAGAGGGGACTTCACATCTTTTATGTTTACCTGGATGGAGCTGTAACACACTCTTCTCAGTAAAGTATCTCAAGAATGAAAAAAAGGTATCCAGTGTACTCAATACTACTATGAAATCAATATATAACCACCTACACACTCATACGAATGGCAAAACATAACTATAGTGCAGAAAGTAGAAGGGAACAGGAGAGAGAGGGGAGGGTAAGGGGAATATGGAAGGAGGGAGGGTATTTGGGGGGACCTCACCTAATGTGCATGATGCAATGGTACATTTCAAAACTATTGAGAAATGAGTATAGGCAGAAGGAGGGAGCGGCAGCTGGAGCTGCTGCTTCCAACAGAGGCTCCTGTCCAAAAGGAAAGATAAACTCCAGAAACTGCCCAATTGAGCTGAAGACTGGGAGCCAAGCCGAGAGAGAGCCAGAGGGTGAGAGAGAGAAGTGATAACTGCAGGTCACCCCTGAGGCAAGCTGCGACTTCCAGAAACCAAGCTTCCAGCAGAAAAACTGAATTAAAGTTTTCCGCCATTCTGAACTTCTAGGACTCCCTTCCCCCCTTACCTGACCACACCAGAAGCCTGACCTCTGCTGAAACTGAGGGAGGAGGACTTGAGCAGCGCCCACCCTCCATATTTGCCAGACCAGGCGGCCCGCCAGGTAAGAGACTCTGGGGCCCCACTGAGCCCCTGCCAGCCCTCAGGCCAGGGATGCTGCTGGGGCCCCTGTACGGCTCCAATCTGTGCCACACCCGGTCTCGGCTGGCCGCTGCCCACAGTAGCCAGGAACTCCACTGGGACCCCTGCCAGGCCTCGCCCCGTGCTAGTGGTGGCCAGGAACTCCACCTGGACTCTTGTGTGCCCCATATGCACCCCGCCTGGCTGTAGCCTGCCACCAGCAGCGGCCAGGAAGTCCACCGGAACTCCAGCATGGTGCCATTCTGTGCCCTGCCCAGCCTCGGCCTGCCGCCCCCCCAAGACCCCTGCCTGGCTGCGATCCATGCCCCAGGCCCACCATCCACAGTGGCCAGGAACTTCACTCCACTGGGACCCCCGCGTGGCCCCAATTGGCACCCCTCCGGGCCTTGACCTGTAGCCAGCAGTGGCAAGGAAGTCCGCTGGCACTCCCTGTGGCCCCTTGGCGGCCCACCACCAGCAGCGGCCAGGAAGTTCACCAGAACTCCCTCCCGGCGCTGATCTGTGCCCCGCTGGCCTCGGCCCACCCTGCTCTGATCCATGCCCCAGGTCCACCACCCACAGTGGCCAGGAACTATACTCTGCCAGGAATCCCGGTGGCCCAACTGGCACCCTGCTGGGCCTCGGGCCCCCACCACCAGCAGTGGCCAGGAAGTCTGCTGAGACTCCCACACAGTGCCAATCTGTGCCCCACCCAGCCTCAGCCTGCAGCCCACTGGGACCCCACCTAGCTCTGATCCCTGCCCCAGGCCCACCGCCCTCCCTCCAGAGCCCTCCTCCCAGTGAGAGACTGCTGGAGGCATGGGCTCCCTTTGCAAAGGCCACTGGGTGCCCCTTCCCACACCCTGCTGCTTGATCTGGCCATGTGAACTCCTGAGCTGCTCCCACAGCCAGAACTCCCTGGGTGACGCAGTCCCAGAAGAGCTACACAGGGTCACTCCCTACAAAGATCCAGCAACAACAGAGTGATCCTGCCAGGGTCTGATCTGGGAGAGACACCTCCCCAACTCTGAGGACGGTCATAGGCAACAGTGAAAAATAATCCTGAGGCGGAATCAACAGAAAAACTCTGGCAATATGAATAATCAGAGTAGATCAACTCCCCCAAAGGAACGACAAGGTAGATACAGCATAAGATCCCTTGCATAAGCAAATGGCCGAGATGTCAGAAATTGAATTCAGAGTCTGAATAGCAAAGAAGATCAGCTGAATGGAGGAAAAGATGGAATTAGAATTTCAGGCAGCAATCCAAAAGATGTCTGAAGAATGCAACAAATTCAAGGACAAAATGACCAAAGATTTTGACACATTGAGACAAGAAGTTGCAGCCCTCAAAGATCTGAGAAATACAGTAGAATCCCTCAGTAACAGAATGGAGAAAGCAGAAGAAAGGATTTCTGACATGGAACACAAAGCTTTTGAACGCTCCCAAACTTCCAAAGAGGAAGAGAAATGGAAGGCAAAAAC
>CAUYRH010015339.1:0-10932 GCA_963574655.1 Perodicticus potto | reverse complement strand
CCGCTTTTGCCTTCCTCAGGGTGTCCAGAAGCCTCACGCTGTCTCCCTGTGTCCCCAAGGGGAAGTTCCTGGGCAGATCCCGCCTGCCAGAGATGCCTGAAGTCCTCTCTCCCCAGTCTCACCATGCCCAGCCCAAGAATTAAATCTTAATGGATGAATATAAAATGTCTGGAAATTGGTGATGTAAGGATTGCTGAGACACAGGAAACACACTATAATGAATATTTAGATAAATACTGAAATATGGTGATGGAGCCTATGGGAAAAAGTGAATTCACCTGAAAGCCTCTTGAAGTAGGAGAGGCAAAGGACAGGCATTGGGGATTAGGGAGGTGGAATTGAAAAGTATCCTGAAGGACCTTCTCTATCTGGAGATTGGCAAAGTAGTTGTTTTAAATGCTGATCCAAGCTACGAGAGGAAGAAATTTAAAAATTGCTCTCATGACATTTCTTGCCCTAATCTCTAAGTCAAGAAACTGAATCTGATAGGATGTTATGCCCATGATTATGTTATCTTAACTGCAAAGGCATTTTTGATGTAATTAAAATCAAGGTAGGTCTGATCTAATTTACTGAGCACATCAAAAGCAGAGAGCTTTCTCTGACTGTGGCAGATGAAAAGCCAAATATGTTCAAAGCATGAGAAGGATTTGCTGTATCACTGATGGCTTTGAAGATGGAAAGGGCCATGTGCAGACCTGGAGAGCAGCCACAGGTTCCTGGGAGCAGCTTGTGGCCAATAGGATACAAAGGAACAAAGACCTCAGTCTATAAACACAGGGAGCCTGATTCAACCCAGGGTCTGCATAAGCCTGGATGTGAATTCTCCCAGCCCCTCCAGAAGAGAGCCCAGTGTGGCCAACACCTTGATTTTGATCTATAACACTCTAAGCAGAGATTCCAGCTTAGCCCAGCCAGACCTCTGACATACAGAGTGTGAGCGAATAAGTAAGCATTGCTTTACATGGCTCAGTTTGTGGTGTAGTGCTATATATCAATAGAAAACTCATGAAGCTTAACATTAGCTTGAGAAAGTGTTAACTGAGACTTGCTCTTTACATTTTTCATGCTTTTGGCTAATAACAATTGTATAATTTAAATTGCTGCAGTTGAAACCCACAGTGCAGTCTGCTGGCAGAATTCTTTTCTGCTCAGGAGAGGTCAATCTTTGTTCTATTAAGGTCTTCAAGTGATTAGATGACACCCACCCAGTTTGGGGGGTGTAATCTGACTTACTCAAAATCCTCTAATTTCCATGCTAATCTTATTCAAAAAATACCTTCACAGAAACATCCAGAATAATGTTAGACCTAATATCTGGCCACCATGGCCTCGTCAAGTTGATACACAAAATTGACTATCACATAATATAAACAAAAAAGGGACATTATAGCTGTATAGATATTCATTTGCCAATAGATAATGCATCTGTAGTATAAGATAAAATATTGAGTGGATTTTATTTTGCAGAAGATAACAGAATTAGAAAATTGACCTTTCATTTGGATGAGAAGTAAATCATGCTAATTTTGACTTCTGATTTTTAAGTTAAATTGCTTGAAAAAAATTTCTCTCCTTTGAGTAAATGTGGGCATAAAAGCATCCTCTGCTGAATGATACCTTCTGCTGAGGAACTGCCTTCACCATCTTTAAAGATCCATGGATTAACCAAAGTCAGAATCTTTACTTAATCTCTGTTTCTACCTCCCTGCTCTCCTACCTGCTTACCATTGCCCTTTGTTATTCTTCTTATCTTTGTTCATTTGTTGCTATTATCTTCAGCCACTTTGTAGTAGATTGTGGCATTTTGTAGATAATAAATTAACATACTCAGTGGATTGTTCAATATGAAGGTCATATGTATCTTTGTTCATATGGTAATTGTCTTTGAAGCAAAAGGAAGCAGCAAAATAAGCTCATTTTACAGGACAATGAAGAAATGAAGCAGATGTTCTATTTTACTGATGAGCATAGTGAATGCTAAAAGGGACTTCTCAGAGTCCCTTTTCTCTGAAATGAAATTCACTTAATTTAGTAATATATGTCAGAATAAAAATAGTCTGTGTAATTCTGTGTTTACCTTGAAATAGGTTTTCCCCACAGGATGTCATCTTATTGCTTATTTAACTATTCTATTTTATGTTCTGTAAGAAGTCTAGAGTTATTCAGATGTTAATATGCCTTTACGAAAAGTTTCGTTATGAAATGACATATGATACATTTGCTTATAATGACACAGTCCCGCTGAATTCCCTAAGCAGCAGTAATAGTTCCTTAAGTTCTTGCAGTAGTTTATTTGTATTTTTCCAACATGACACCTTGCCTAAGAGCTACTTTTTGTGTTGGGCTAGGGTGATGACTGATTTATGTACTTTGCAACCTCAGAAAGAGACTAATACTTTATATCTTGAAAAAGAGATGATGAGACTTTCAATAATATTTTTTAAGACTAAAAAGATCTGATATAAAACTTTGTACCAGAGACTAAAATTTTTTAATGTTTCCAAAGTAATTAAATGCTAGGAAAAAGTAGTTGGTCAGGGTGAGCAATGAAGACAACAGTCTGATGACAATAGGTTCTACCATCTGTCATGAAGTGGCTAAAGACCAACTCAAAACATCACCCCAGCATTTGAGAAAGAAATAGTAGCTTGTTATCCAACCTGATCTAGGTCACTTTAGAAATGAGAATGATGGTTATCTCTGAGATGGATAGAGAAAAGGTTCACTCATTTTCATAAGTTAAAGGAGAAAGAAGCATATTTAAAAAATTTCAATACATTAGTCCCCCCTTATCTATAAGGGATACTTTCTAAGACTCCCTTGGATGGAAACTCTAGGTAGTGCTGAACCTGATATACACTATGTTTTATTTCTATAAATACACATTTATGATAAAGCTTAATTTGTCATATTGGGCACAGCAAGAGGTTAACAACAATAACTAACAGTAAAATACAGTAATTATAACAGAATGCCAGCATCACTACTTTGCATTTTACATTATGAAGTAAAATAAGGTGACTTGAACATAAACACTGCAGCACCTTGACAGTAGCTCTGATAACCAAGACTCTGCAGTAGGCAGAGTGATAGTGCCGATGCTCTGGACAAAGGGACGACTCCTACCTGGGTGAGTCGGAGTGGGGCCATGTGAGATTTCATCACAAAGGTCAGAACAATAATGCACAATTTGAAATTTACACTTTGTTTAAATTTTTCATTTAATATTTTCAGGCCGTAGATAAATGAAACCACAGAAAGGAAACCCTCAGAATGCAAAACTCCGTGAGGGAGGACTACTGTACTGGATTCTACAGCTGACTCAATGTTTCTCTCTCTCCATGGGGACTTTTCCTCCCTCCTGATTCATGCAGCTTCTTTATGAT
Organism: Perodicticus potto; assembly: GCA_963574655.1. Taxonomy (NCBI): domain Eukaryota; kingdom Metazoa; phylum Chordata; class Mammalia; order Primates; family Lorisidae; genus Perodicticus; species Perodicticus potto. Next base: position 7,543 of record CAUYRH010015339.1, on the reverse strand, counting down.
AAAAGTTGTGACTTACTTATTTTTGTGTCTCTGGAATCTCACATTGATCTTGAAATAAGATTGAAATATTTTTACTTTTTCTGATATCATTTCTAGTTTTTGCTTAAGCTGCTGTCACTGTGGAATCTTAGGATTACTATGGCTATAGCCCTTTCAAGTCCCAGAAAGGAGAACAGAGCATAATATAAGTAGCAACGTCTCTGGTTGTATGGATCAACATTCAGAAGATTTAGAGGTAAACTTCAGGACTGAATACAGAACTTCCACCTCTATATGGGTTTTAGGTTGCAGGGGCTGCAGTCTAGGACAGTGCTGCTCCAGGGTGAGCTCTCATCTCCAGAACTCTGGTGGGAAGAAACTGGGGGGCAGAACATGAGCATGGTCTCAGCAGAGACCAGCCCCAGAGAGGCCTGCTGTCTGTTGAGGAGGTACTTACCAGCTCAGTCATGCAGCGTTTGGTTCATCCACAAGCACCACTCTCTGTCTCAGAGATTAAACTGGGCATGCCATTATCTAAACAAAAGGAAATCCAAAAATAAGAAGCAAAAGGTGCTCCGGATGAGAAGGGATCAGCAAAAAGGTCTATGGATGCATGAAAGGTGTCAGCAAAAGGTCTATGGATGCATGACAAATCAGAGTGAAAGGACACCCCCCAAAAGAAAAGAATAACTCCATACCAATGGTAAGCCAACCAAAATAAGAATATTGAAATGACTGATAAAGAATTTTGAATATGGATTGTAAGCTCAATGAAATAAAGGAGAAAATAGAAGCACAACACAAATCACAAAAACAGTGAAGTGAATGAATTTAGTTAGCTCAATTTAACAAAGATTTCAATCTTATTTCAAGATCAGTGTGATATTCTAGAGACACAAAAATAAGACACAATGTTTCCCTTAAAGAAGCTGCATGAAGCAGCTTCACCAGAGATTCACCAAATAAATTAAACTATTAAAAAAAATAAAGCAGAGCTTCTGAAAATGAAAAATTCATTCAAGGAAATACAAAACATAGTGGAAAGTTTTAAGAATAGGCTAGATTAGGCAGAGGAAAGAATCTCAGCACTATACTGTCAAGTTTCTCCAGGTGGCAACTGAAAGACAAGATTGCATCAGATGGTTCTTTTTTTTCTTTCTCTCTTTTTTTTTTTTTTGAGACAGTCTCAGTTTGTTGTCCTGAATAGAGTGCCATGGCATCATAGCTCACTCAACCTCAAACTCCTGGCCTCAGTGATCCTCCTGCCTCAGCCACCCAACTAACTGGGACTATAGATGCCCATAGGACACCTGACTAGTTTTTCTCTTTCTAGTACAGATGGAGTATTGCTCCTGCTTAGGCCGGTCTTGAACTCATGAGCTCAAGGTATCCTCCCTCCATGGCTTCCTGGAGTGAAAGGATTACAGGTGTGAGCCCCAGTCATGCTGCCAGATGAGTCTCTCTTTGGTTCATTCATTCAGCATCACATGGAGAGCAGAACTGGGTGGGGCAGGCTGGTGTACCTGGAAGGCAAGACTGCATCTGACCGGTCTCTGTGATGTTTCCAGTTCTTCCATTTTTGGTCCAGAGGAGTCTCTTCCTACCACCAGACCATGAGTGAGGGAACCAGAGAAAGGAAAACATGAAAGAGAGACCCGTCTGATACAATCTTGCCTTCCACCAGCCAGCCTTGCTCAGTCTCCGCTCACCACATTGCCCAAAATGCCATCATTCAGGTATTTTGTAAATAAACAGTGTTTAGCAAATAGATACACAACTGTTGATATGCTTTGTTAGGTAAGCTTGATGAAGTCCCAGCCCTTGTAGATATTTTGGCTACCTTAGTACACGAATGATTTGGTTGAAACACACACATGTCAGTGCAGATTCAGGAATAAGGCAACTGAAATTCCTCCTAATCCAAGAGTTTGAAGCAGGACCTTCAAAAGTCAAGCCTAAGCATAACCTATAAGGGTGCAGGCCGAGAACTTCCAGGATTCTTAGTCTTTGATCATGTGTGTTTAGGAAGGGTCATGGAAACATCTTGGCAAATTTGCTTGTCTGGACTACCTCGAGCCCATTTCTAACATTCATCTTTCCAAATAAGAAACCAATAATTTCAGTCAGAAAAACTGCTTCTAATACTTACTTGCTAATGCCGGTTAGTAAAGTCTGAACTGTTGACTAAGATATGGGTAAAATGCCTGTAGTCCCTTTAGAGTGAGGCCTTTCTGAAATAACACCAACTAACTATCTTTGGAGTGTGGGAATTTTATAGAGTAATTGTTTACCTTAAGTTGAAGCTTTAGCTAACTGGCACATTGATAATTTCATACTGTCTCTGCTGAATTATTTGTGAACTAAATTGCAAATACCATGATACCTTTCTAAATATCAGCTGATAATGATTTCCTTATCACCTCTTGAGATAGAGAGTACATATCATGTGCTTTGTCCTCAGTCCTAGGCAAGTGTTGCACTTAATATATCCTCATGTATATGTTGTCTATTATATTCTTAATTTTGTGGTCATTGTGGAGGAAGGAGAAACCTTATCTATGAGTTGATGGTTTTTATATTTTAACTCTTTGGCTAAAATTTATTTTATGAAAAAAACCCATCAGTTTTCTTAACTTAAAAGTAATGCTTAATAGAGGAATAAAGTTATATTATATTATAGAACTTATATGTTCTATTTATAGAACATGTGGTCACAATGTAATACATCACAATGAAAACTAGCACTGAGTATATGGGTATAAAATATTGTTGGCTTGCAATAGTTTATCTGGCTTTGAGATTTGTTCTTTATAACTAATTAGCAAAAACAATTATAAAAGTCTAAGATATACAGTAGAACCTCCATTGTTGACCATCTCCCTACATTGACCACCTTCTTAAGTTGACCTAATTTTCATAGACGAGACATGCAACCCATGTACTCAATGGAAGACTGACCTCTGTATATTGACCACTGCTGTAAGTTGTATCTTGACCACTGGGACTGTGACATACAATAATAATTTACCCTCTATAACTTTCTAGTTGAGTTCACTTTATACCAAGGGATAGGTGTGGGCTTTGCCCCATAGTTGAATTATTTTTTCTTTAGTGTAAGTTATTTTTTCATGTTGTATTATTAACGCATGCTGGATTAGGCCTAATGTCATATTGTTTATCACTTGTTGGAGAAGATTTTTTCAACATGAATTACTGGACTGAACTGTAGGTACAATTACTGAAAAATTTTATGATTAATAAAGACATGATGGCCCAAAGGAAAGAACTCAAAGAGCTGACACTGAAGGGAAAGGTTGATCTTCTACATTTTTGGGAATGAAGCAGTCAAAGAAAGATGGCAGGACGTTTTGCTGTTATCAGGATCACAGTTAGTAATAGCCAAAAACATAAACATGAGTACTTGGAGAGATATGGTAAGGAAAGTGGAGACCTACAGCTTTCCTTATATATCTACAGATGGAAAACTTCCCTTGATAAAGTCAACAAAGCCACATTAAGCTGGTTCAAACAAATGAGGGAAGTTAATGCCCACATCTCTGGGCCAATGATTGGGAAAGTTGCCAAAAATTCACATAGGAATTTGGCGTGGCAGATTTCCAAGCATAAAGTGGTTGGGACAAGAAATTTAAAGTGTGGCATAAGATCTCCCAGTAAGTTTTGTGTGGTGAATTTATTGAAGTTTCGGGAGAAGTTTTGGAAGAGTTCATCAAAAAGTTTCCAGACTTCACTAGAGGCTTTAAAAATGATGGCATTTTTAATGCTGATGACATCTTTAATGCTAATGAGTGCAGACTCTTTAAGATGATGTCTGACAGGAGCTTCATCACGAAGGGTGACAAATGTAAGAGTGGAAAACTTTTCAAACAACATTTCACAGTTCTACTTTTCACTAGCTCAACTGGAGAGAAACTAAAGCCATTGGTGACTGTTAAATAGGCAAAGACCTACCCATCACTTGGAGAACAATCAAGTGCACAGGGATGACTGGTGCCCTATTTGAGGAGTGGGTAAGATGTATCAATCGAGAAATGAGGAAGAAATGTTCTGTTATACTGACAGTAGACAACTGTCCTGGCCACCTGCAAGTGAATCATCTCATAAACTTGACACAGAAATTTCTACCTCCAAACATGACCCCCAAAAATCTAACCTCTTGACAAGGCATTATTAAAACATTTAAACTGTGCTACCAAGCCCAGCTCCTGCAGTGAGCCATCACTAACACACACACACCTGTGAAGCAACTTCATCTGCTGTGTCAGTCAGCACTAAGGATGCCATCCTCTGGATCAGTTCTGCCTGGAATAAGGTTCAGCCAGAAATGATAGTTTCAGGAAAGTTTGATTCATCATAACCCAAGAGCATGATGTTTTGTCCTCATCAGACAGTCCATCTCCCATGGCAGAATTCAAAGGAGGAGATTTTGAAGGTTTTGTTGCAATGGATGATGAGATGGCAATCTGTCATGAACCTGACCCAGAAGCAATTTTCCAAGCAATACTGACCGAAGTACAAAGTGTGAAAGTGCATGAAGCAGCTGCTGAAGTGGAAGAAGCAAGTGAGTGTGATGCAGAAATCACAGAGGCTGAGGATGTCGGGCATCTGATAATACAGTTGAAGTCACTTGCTGTGGAAAAATGTCCAAGTATGCTGAGTGGCGTAGCCAGCATTGAGAGTGCTTTCTCTCCTTATGTTTGTAGTAAGAATAAGAAACACCCCCTAAAAAAACAAAAAAAAAGAATAAGAAACAGACCAGGATTGACTCTTTCCAGAAAGAATGATTAAACTATGAGGAAACAGTAAATGTATTGATTTTGTATTATTTTAATTTGTTTTGATTATATATGATTCAGTATTCTGTAATAAACACTGTATAAAAAAGTACATGTGTGTATCAGGCTTACTTCCTTATGGTGAACACCTCTGTGTGTTGACTAGTTTGTTATAGTCCCTTGGGTAGTCAACTTACAAAGGTTTTACTGTATTATGTTAATTTTTGTATAATGAGGTAAAAGGCAAAGTCGTTTTCTTGAGTTAGTAATTGTCAAGAACTGGAAGTTTCATTTATAGCAATGTACTTTAAGCCATTAAAAAACTAACTTTATTATTGAAAGTCTTGCAGGAAAACTAATTTCGTTATTGAGTCTGAAACTATTTTTTTCCCTTCACTGAAACAATTGTTTTCATACATAATTTTGGCTAAGTTTTTAGGAACTTTAGCGTCATATTATAACAGACTAGATGGCATTTAATGTGATATTAATAGTAAATATAGGAGTGACAAGAGACAGGTGGGAGGGTTTATGACTATCTGAATCATTTCTTTAACCCTTGTGCTTTTGTCTTACAAGCAGACTTTTAACTTATTAGCAATTCATCTCTTTTGACAAAAGAGTAATTTTTCTTTGTTTGAAATTTACTACAAACAAGCACTTGAGCTTACTATTTGCTACCCACAAAAAATTCAATATTATACCCCTTATGTGGCCATGTAAAATGTACTCTGTGTATAAAGTGCACTTCATTTTTTGGCCCAAACTTTCAGGAAAGCTCCTCTCAATAAAGTGGTCAGCTCCTGGCTAGGAGAGACACATCTGGAGAGGGCTAATGCTCCCCTGGCAAACGTATGGACCACACCACCTTCCTGGAGCCTTCTCTGTGAAGGAGCCCTGCTCTCCCTGTCAGCTGAGGTCACAGCTTAGATGGCTAGGTACATGCAGAGGGGTGGGAGCTTCTGAGGCCTGTGCAGCCCCTGGTCCCCTTGCTGTGACCAGGTGTCAGGCCTCGGCCCTCACCTGCACAGCCCAGACCTCCCCGGCCCTGCCATTATCCCCACCCTAATGGCTGCAGTTGGCAGAGGGTGCCCTGGCCCTCCACTGCATCCTGGGTCCTCCTGGACTGGAACCATTTGTGCCCGGGGCCCATGTGGGAGGGTGCAGGGACCCATTGGGCTCCTCTACTCCCAGGCCATACTACTCATGTATAATGCACACCAAAAATTTGGGCAGAATGTGCACACAATACATAGTAAGACACGGTGTGTTTTACATGCCATTGTGGCTAATATGCGTGCAGTTTACCCCTCACATACCATGTTCTGTTCTTCTCCCAAGAGTTGTCCCGTCACATGTTCAAATTGTATTCATCTTAGGGTTGCTTTTCTTTCCCTGCTCAGACAGCAGCACTCACACTGAAAGTTAAACGTGACCAGAAACATGTATAAAAATACAGTTGGCAAAGGAGCAGAAAAAAGGATGAGAGAAATTCTGTGCAGTAGCTACAGAAGGCGGTAGAATGTTGGGTAGTACTCTTCTGACATTTGAAGAAATATCATAAAATGTGTTAATCATTAACAGAGCCAAGCCTGTTTGAATATTTTATTGATGTGTTATCTTTAAGTAAATCTGAAGCTGGTACTTCTTCTGCTAGTGATTTCCTGTCTACAATGGGGGGAAAGACTATTTTTTAAGTGAAATCCTTGTTGGTAAGGCATATTGCCTTTATTTGAGAACTATTTTACTGTTTTTATTTTAGGAATGTTAACAGTCTAATCAGGTTTAAATGGTTTCCAGTTGAAGGTTTCAAGAGGTGGATGAGGCTAAGGAGTGAAAGGGACCAAATAGGATAGGTCTCAAAATCCCCTTTCCAGTGCTGGCTAGAAAGTTCTCTGTACTTTGAATTCCTCCTATGGATAAACAATCAGAGGAACTGTGGTATATATCTTTTTAAATATTTCTTAACTAACTAGGAAAAAAATTTATAGAGTGCTAGTCATTTTAATTTTTTTTTATAAGTAGTCTCAGTGTTTAGAGAGAACTCTTAATTTATCTTTAGATTAAGGCCAATCAGTGTACATCCATCATTCTATTTTAAATTTTGTTGCTCTTTTAAGCAAATCCCTTTACAGAACCATAACTTTATTCATATATGTGTGTGTGTATATATATATGTATGTGTGTGTATATTATGTATATACACAGAGGGCACCAAAAATGTATACACATTTTATTTATTATTTATTTATTTTCACCCTGGATTGAGTGCCGTGGCATCATAGCTCACAGCAACCTCCAACTCTTGGGCTTAAGCAATTCTCTTGCCTCAGCCTCCCAAGTAGCTGGGACTACAGGTACTCACCATAACTCCCAGCTATTTTTTTTGTTGTTGTTGTTGTTGTTGCAGTTATCATTGTTGTTTAAGCTGGCCTGGGCCGGATTCGAACCTGCCAACCTTGGTGTGTGTGGCCGGTGTCCTACCCACTGAATTATAGGTGCCACCATTTTAAGGAAAAAACTGTACTAAAATTGTAATACTCAAGTCACCTTTGACTTCTGCAATTATAAGAGATAGAAGGTACAACAGACAAGATAGCAAACGTTATTGGTATATGTTGAATATTACAATTTTAATGCAGTTTTTTCCTTTCTTAAAATGTGTGTGTGTGTGTCCTGAAAACTTCTGGCAGATAAATGCAATTGGCAGAGTCATTTAAGAGGACAAAACTGTGAGCTCCAAGCAACTATCACCCACACTAGCACAAAGA
>CAUYRH010015338.1:0-15573 GCA_963574655.1 Perodicticus potto | reverse complement strand
TAGCCTAGGATGAAGGAGAGAAATGGAGTGGGAAGGGAGGGGAGATGGGAGGTTTGATAGAGGGAGGGTAAAAGGCAGGACCACACCTATGGAGCATATTGCATGGGTACAAGTCAAATCTGTCAAGTGTGGAACATAAATGTCTTAACACAATAATCAAGTAAATGAGGCAAAAGCTATGTTGATTGGTTTGATGTAAGCACGTCAGGTTGTATAAAAAAATCAACACATTGTACCCTACATCTGCATAAATGTATTCATAATCTATGTGTATATAGACCTTAATAAAAAAAAAAAAAAAGAGTAACCCAAGACTAACAATGAGTTTACAAACTTTTTTTCTAAAGTCAACTGTATTCATTTTCTATTGCTGCTGTGACAAATTACCCCAAACTCAGAGGCTTAAAACAACACACATTTTTATTTTACATTTCTAGAGGCCAGAAGTCTAATGTGAGCCTCACTGGGCTACAAGAGAGGTGTCATGAGAACTGCTGAGCCCTGGCAGCTCTGGGGGGAGATCTGGGGTCTTGCCTTTTCCAGCTTCTGCAGGCTACAGGTATCCTTGACTAATGTCCCCTTCTACCATTTTCAAAACCTGCCTGTTGGGCTGTCTTCTCATGATGCATCTTTGGTTGTTCATCTTACCCCCTCCCTTCTACTTATACGGACCCTTGTGATTATTGAGCCCACATAGATAACCCAGGATAATCTCCCCATCTTAGTATCAGTTGATTAGCAATAGTAGTTCCATCTGCGGCCTTAAATTTTTATCGCCATGTAACCAAACATATTTGTAGGTTTCAAGGTTAGGATGTAGACATCTTTGGAAGGGAGCATTACTATTTCTGAGGCATCAATGAAATGTTTGTGTTCTTTAAAATAGGTTAAGCTGCCGTCCTAAGTTCAGTATTAATATTTTACTTTTTATGATTTTGTGGCTCATCTCCTGACCTGCAATAAGGTAAAAATATAATATAGTTAAGTGATTTCCCCACCTCCAGGAAACAGGGTTCTGTTGTCCTGTTATAACAAAGGCATGACATTTCATGGAGAGTTTTATTTTTATCTCTTGCCTTTATTTCCACCTCTTCCATATCCTCCTCCCAATTGTTAAAATTTCTCCTTTCCTTTCCTAACTTCTCCCAAACATACTTCTGTGAAAATTTTTCCCTTATTTTTCACGTCTACTCTTCTTGCTCACATTTACTGTGTTTATCTACTTTACTGGATTATTTCCACTTTCGAGTAGTAAGTAAAGCAAAGTCCCTTTGCTTTTTAGGTTCAAAACATTATGGTTACTCCCTGGCGCAATCTCTCCTTTCAGGGAATATCTTTATTTGGAAGTCCCCCTAAAGAGTATAAAACCTCAGAGGGATCTATATAAACTAAAGCAAACGTAGGAACCTTCAAAATATCCTTTGGGGAAACCACCTTCTTCATTCAAATATTTAGAATCTGTTTTTATTTAAAAAGAGAACATTGCAAAGTAAGGTTATATAACAAGGTCTCTGTGTCCCTGAAGGATTTTCTATGGTGTTGATTCCCTTGGCAGAAATCCATCTAGTGACTTAACATATCCCTCTGTATTAATCTTGAATGAACTTGTTCTTGTGCAGTATTCACAAAACTATTAAATATATTATAGTCTTTAATGAGTATTTCTTGAAGTTTTGTTCTGGTAGGTGCTATGTGGGTAACAAAAAATAAGAAGATGTGGTCTAAATCCTTAAGAGTTTAAATTCAAGTAGACTGTGTTGCTTACAAAATCAGTTTGGGTTTTGCATTCAAAATAAATACCTCACCTTATTCAAAATGGTAACATGGTGGCTTTAGCATGAGGCAGACTTGCAGTTCACTTCTGCCTCTGCCTTTCTTGTATTGCGTTGGGCTAGTTACGTAACTCTTATAGATTTCACTTTCTAATTGGTAATAAAAGGATAAAACAATGCCCTTCTTGTTGGGCTATTATAAAAATTCTGTAAGATGGTGTATTAGCTGTGGCATAATTCTGACACTCGGAACGTGCTCAGTGGATCTTAGTTACCTTAACTGTTGTTTGGCAAAAGCCAGCATAGGATAGACAGAGTACATTAGCATGGTATTAAAGTTTTTAGTGCTGCTCTTTCCATACTAAATGAACTTACTAGTTCATATGCTTTGATCTCTTCCTTTGAGTCATGTAAATTTCATTCGTGTGGTAGGTACACTGGGTTGTGGTAGAGGTGCAGCCTAGGACTGTGAAACTGATTTTCTTATGCAAACATGTTTGGTATCTTTTGCCAACCCTGAAAAAACTGAACCAATCAGCCAAGAGGAACATCTGGGGATGGTTCAATTTGATTTCAAGAAAATCCTATTTATTTTATACTCTGAGAAATAATCAGAGTCTGAGAATGATTTCTTGGACACTACTGGCTCTTCTAAATTCCACTTGAAGATGGCAGAGCACTTTACCTCTGCTCTTTCCCCCAGAGTTCACTTTCCTAATTTTACTAACATGATAGAAAAATTATTCTTTCTTAAGAACTAAAGGGCAAAGAGAAGATGATGTAGAGGAGTTGATCACACTACCGTTTTGAAAGCTAAGAAGTAGAGAGATGAGTGGGAAATGACTTTAGCAAACTTGAAAAAGTAGATCCCAAACTGATAGAGGCCAAAAGGAAAACCATCTTGATTTTCCCTTACAGAATCCTCGAAACACATAAGAAGTGGCTGCTAAGTACCTCTGGAAGAGGTACTAAAGATGGGACTGAAGATGGAGGGACTGGCTGTGAACATACGTTTAAGGAACACTGATATCCTCAGATCCTGTTTCCCACACCAGCTGGGAATAGCACCTAAACAACCCTGCTATAAGATTTTAGGTTTATTTTCTGAAAAATATAAAATAAAAGGTCTCTGGACAGAAGGCACCAGGCACTTTTGAGGATAAAGTATCGTTACTGAAAATAGAGCACTTAATAAAAATTTACATTCTGAATGTTGTAATCTCCAACCCTTTACTTTAACTCATGCCTTATTTGGGGCATTCAGATTTATATTCTCCAGGCCAGTGTTCTCAAAGTCTTGACCAGCAGCATCAATATCATCTAGGAACTTGATAGATATGCAAATTTTAGGACACTATCCCAGACATACTGAATCAGAAACTCTGTAGAAGTGTCCCAGAAATAGGTGTTTTAACAATCCTAAGAATATTCTTCCCTGAGGAATCTCACAAGCTCAAAAGAAAAGACATATGAAAGCATAATGGCAAGTATAGGATGTATGAATAAGTGAAACTTTGTTAAGTAGATGTTTAAAAAAAGAGTTAAAAGAGAAAGTTGAGGCAATCTCCCAGAAAGTAGAGTAAAATGACAAAAGGAGGAAAATTGGGAGGAAAAACCTAAGACAATCAGTTCATTCTATTCATGCTTGAATAATAGGAGTTTAGAGAGAGAAAGAAAAAGTGGAAGAGAAAATTTTCAAGAATTAAAGGAAACTGAGTCCATTAAGGGCCTAGTAGAATCAATGCATTAGACCAACTATCATCATCACAAAATTTCAGCATATGAAGGACAAACGTAAGATTTTATAAACTCCTGAAGTGAAAAAACAGGTTACCTCTAAAGGATCAGGAGACAGAATAGCTTTGGTCTTCACAACAGGAATATTTGGATGGACAATCCAACGATTGGTTTACCAATTCACAAGAGAGGTGATGAGACTCTCTTAGATAAGAGGCAGATAAATCCCAGGATTATAGCTGAGCACCAGGCCCAGAGAACAACCAGTCCAATTAGAGTAGCTTCAGGACAAGTGTCTCAAAGATGATGAAATTGCTAGAATACCTGGTAAGTTCAAATTATTGAGAGGAATTTTAAATAATTGGGATAGAGTTTTGGAATGAATCAGTGACAAGTACATAGCAAACTAAGCAAATGAAAGAAAAAATAACATCATTAACTCCAGAGAAAACAAAAAGTAATCATAATACTAGGCAGCTCAGCTGTGAATATTTTCATCATCATAATTTTAAACACTAAATATCAATCTAAAAGTTATCACACGATGTTGGAAGGATGGGGGTGAGAAGTGTGTTTGTGATGGTGGCAGATGTTTTGTGGGAAAGAATACTAAATTCTTTTCTTCCATGGCAGGAAATCAGTAGATAATGCCAAAAAGGAAAAAATAAGAAGCAGCATGAACATGGTATTTAGTGATATGAAGGCAAATTCAAACGTAAACAGCCAAAGGAGTTGAAATCATGGCCTAGGAGTAGGGATGATGGAGAGAAAATGGGGGCAAGGAAAGGAGATTTTGATGATGTTCATTATCTTTATAAAACTATTTTTGGAATGTTGTCTTTGTTTATTGACAATAACTTTAAACATGGGGGCTCACGCCTGTAGTCCTAGCACTCTGGGAGGCCGGAGAGGGTGGATGCCTGAGCTCACAAGTTTGAGAACAGCCTGAGCCAGAGTGAGACCCCATCTCTAAAAATAGCTGGGTGTTATGGTGGGTTCCTGTTGTTCCATCTCCTTGGGAGACTGAGGCAAGAAAATTGCTTAAGCCCAAGAGTTTGAGGTTGCTGTGAGCTGTGATGCTGCTCACTCTATGAAGGGCGACAGAATGAGACTCTTGTCTCAAAAAAAAAAAAAAAAAAAAGACTTTAAACATGACACAAAAAGCAGATCTTTATTTTAATATAAATTCAGTGGTATGCTAGTAAGCCAACTTAGGGGTGTTGAGGGACATGACTTGTAACATGTTGTAAAGATTTCTACCATGGACAATTTCAAACTATTAGTGATTTATCAACTGGATCACAAAGTCCATGAAATTTACCAATGGGCTCTCTCAAGCCAATATGAACCAGCTTGTGATAACTCCAATAATATGTTTTTTAAGTAAAAATGTCCTCTCTGTATTTTTACATTTAAATCAATTATTGAATGTAAATCACAGACAATAAACTGCACAGATTTTAAGTGGACAGTTTGATGAGCTTTGGCAGAGGTGTTCACTCGTCCAAACAAAGGGAGAGATCATTTCCTTCTCTCCGGAAGATCCCCTCACCTCTGTGCAGTCAGTCCTTACACCACTGCACCTGCCTCAGGTAACCACTGTTTTGATTTTTTTCCCTGTAGATCAGTTTTGCCTATACTTGAACTTTATGTAAGTAAATTATACAGTGTTTGTCATTTGATTCTGGCTTATTTAACCCAACATACTGTCTGAGAAATCCACCCAAGTTGTATATACCAGCATCTGATTCAATGAGTATTTCATTGTTAGGTATATACCCCATTGTTAGGTATTTATGATTTTATGCCAGATATTATGATCATGCCTTATAACCAATTTGGATTATGACATTTTCCTTTAAAGAGAATTTAGTTTTGTCCTGATAGGGATTTAGATTACTGGTGAACTACTTTGATCCTATTAGTCTCAGTTTTATTCTTTGTTAGGGCATTTCTGTTTTCTTTCTGAATTTAGTCTTAGTCTCAGTTTTTTTCTTTGTTAGGGCATTTCTGTTTTCCTTCTGAATTTAGTCTTAGGGCAGGGCCCTTACTCTAGGGTGTGGTCTCTATGCTTAAGTGTACCTTCCTGGGAGTCTCAATTAAATGTTCAGCTCAGCCTCTTTACTCTTACTAGGCAGGAACTAGAGTCTTCCAGCCCAGCATGGCCTCAGGTGTCTTCATTCAGCTTTCCATCCTGCAACTGTGATTTGGGTGAGGCCTCCTTGACATTAGTTAAGGACCTGCAGGGACCCTCTGCTTTCCTTCTTCCTCTCAAGTCTTTGCTCCAATTCCACCCACCTATTTGTGTAGCAATCTCTTGTTAAAGAAAATATTATTCATGATGCTTTTTAAAGAGAGTAAGGCAGACTTTATTTAAGGAGCACCATGGCCATAGTGTAGGGACCATTGCAATGGGGTCTGGCAGTCAGGGAGAGAGGTTGGGCTGAACTTCAACTCTAATAAGGAGAAGTTGGGGGTTATAACTAAGAAGTAGGGTATAGGCTGGTGTCAGCAGCTAGAGAATTATTGAAAGGAAATGTCCAGGATATGGGGATTTCTGTCTAAACTGGCTTAATGGGATTGTCACTGGGGCACGTCAGGGTGATAAAAGATGGAGGGTGTCAGATGTCACGGGTGATGAGATTTTCACTGACCTAATCCAGTAGGATTCTTGTTCAAACTGAATTCAACAAGGACTGAGAGGAGAACCTTAGTTTAGACCTAATCAGAAAGGACTCAGGAACCTGACTAAGGTTTTAGTCAAAGGAGTCTTTGTCATTCTTCTCTGTACCCTGACTCACAAATTCCAGCTTCTTAAGCTGCCTGACATGTAAGTATCTGCCTTCTCAGGTCAGAAGAACACCTGTTTCACCCATGTGTGCAATGGGACGTAAATGGCTCCTGGCTCACTCACATGGCTTCTGTCTCTTAGGGATCATCGCCTCCCACTAACTGTCCTCAGTGCCCAAAAGCAGTAGCCTCGGACATTTGTCCCATTCTCTTTTTTCGTTGTGAGGGCAAGGCCAGTGCCAAATACTTAGTTATGATTAGAAGAATGATGTGTAAAATCATGTTGAATGATTTGACTCTTAAAACTATAATTTGGATAAAACTACAAGCTGAAGAAAAACTCCATCGTCTCTTTTGAGAAGAACCTTCAAACAAAAAACTGGACTCCTAGAGGCAGAATTATGTGCCTTACCCATATTTTTACTCCAGGGCCTAGATTTGGACCCAGCTCTGTGTCAGTTGTCAATGAATGATTATGTAAATGAATGGACAGATGGCTGAATGCATAATTATTAATGCCGAAAGCTTGAAAAATAGTAAATCACGGTATATTATTTCTTTAATGTCTCCTTTCCCTGTCCATAGGATAAGTGAAGAAAATGCCCGGCTGGTTCAGCTGGGGAGTAGGTGTGATTGGTGATAGGTGATAGTGGGGCTAGTCAAAGGAGCACTTACCTGTTAGGACAAGAAATGAAGACAGTTTTCCTTTATAGTATGAAAGGGTAAGAAAAATCAAAGCCTTTGCTAATACTGCCATAGGTGTGTCAGTAAGCCAGCTCTGGTCGTTTGAATCTTGGCATACATTTGGCCTCTGTAGCAACCAAAAAAATTTTTTGGTTTTTATTAAAGATGTGTGTACTAGAAATAAGACTATCTAAAACAGACCATGTTTGGATTATATTAGAAACAGAAATGAAGTTTTCTATGTATAGAAAAATTACAATGTAGGAATTATGTGAGACAAATTGAGAAGAACTAAATTAATAGATGTCAATTTGATGATGCAGAAGAGGTAATGAAATTACATCATCACAAATTGGGAGTGTTCTAGTTAAAATGCATGCTGTTTGAATATAGGAAAGATTGTGCAAATCTTTGTCTATAAATTAAGAATAGGAACTATTTTCTAATAGTTAGAATAGTAAGTAATAGAAACTATTTTCTAATAGTTGTTAAGAAGAATGACATTACAATGGTTAGTTAAAGGATAAACTCTAATAGCTTTATAGATGTAATAAATGAGTCTTGTAGTGTTGCCACCATCTCCGACCAAAACTGGAGTAGCCATTCCTTTACAATTTAAAAGAATGTGCTTCTCACATATGACAATAAGAGACAAAGGTGGAGCCTTCAGACAGGTGCTTTAAGAGACATCAGAAATCTTACATCTGTAGTCTGCTCAAAGGATAAATATATAGACTCTCCTCCATTTTTGAGAAATGTTCAATTAATGTGTATAAGACTTAGTTTCTTCCTCTGCTTGTGCTGTTTATTCCTTTGACCTGGAATTCCAACTCATATTTTCTGCCTGTTAACTTTTTATCCATTTTAATAGATACTTACTGAGCACTGAATAAGTTGCAAATGATCAAATATTCAACTCAAACTAGTTTTAAAAACCAAAAATGAATTGTACCATTACACTTAACTAGTAAGTCCTCGAATGCATCTTGACCTAAGGCACTGCTACATCGAAGGACACAAAGTCACCAGATGATCTCTCCCTCCACTCCTCGGCTTCTCCTAGCTTCTCTGGCTTGGCAAAGATGGCCACTGTCAGCTCCAGTCTTTTCTTGTATCAATTCAACTATCCCATGGAAAGACAGCTTTTCCCAATAGTTCTAGCAAGTATCTGAACTGGCTTTCATTGGCCTGGCTTAGACTAGTGGCTGATACCTAAACCAATCTCTGTGATTCTAACTGGCCAGGCCAGTGTGAGCAGGGGAGCCAGAAATAAGATTAGCTTATTTCTCAGAGCAAATTCCATGGTCTAAGAAAGGGGAAACATATTTCCCCAAGAGAAAATGGGAGGACTATTACCACAAGAAGGAAGAGTAAGTGTCGAGCTTTACCACCACTTACCATTGTGTATATTCTAAGCACTCTGCATGTCTGTTCTTCAGGGTTTGATTCAGGTGTCATTCTCTTTACAAAAACCTTTTTAATGTCCCACTCAACTGTAGACAAGGTTAATCAATCCTTTAATTCCCTTTTAACTCTTACACATATCTGCATAAAAGTTACAACACATCATTTGTGTTTGATTATAATCAGTCTTTAGCCTTTTTTGTTTTCTTCAGTATCCTTGAGGACAGAGACTACTTTATCTTAATACTACATATATTCACTTATTAAGTCAACAAATACAGTCCTATGTCACTTAATGACAGGGATATGTTCTGAGATTTCATTGTTGCACAAACATGGTAGAGTGCACTTAATACAAATCTAGATGGTGTATTCTACTCAACTAGATTGCAAACTTATAAAGCATGTTATTAAACTGAATACTGTAGGCAATTATAACACAATGGTAAGTATTTATATATCTAGTTTTGATGAAAACACTTTATCCATCTTTTTTCTTTATGACTGGTACTTTTTGTGCACTGTGCAAAAAAACTCTTGTCTACCCAAAAGTTGCTAAGATGTCCTCCTATGTTTTCTTTTTAAAAGTATTCAGTTATGATTTTCATTGAGTATATAGACTAAGTTGGAGAAAACTGATATCCAATAATACTAGATTCCAATCCATGAACATAATTTATACTTGCATATATTTATGTGTTCTGTAGTTTGTCTCAGTAACAATTCAAACCTTTCAAATTTGAATTTATATATATATATATATGTATATATATATTGGGTATTTGTAAGATATTTTCCAAAGTACTTGATTTTTTGATGACTTTTTACTTAGTATCATTTAAAATTTTATTTTATAATGGTTCGTGGCTATTATATAAAAATACAATTCATTTTTAATACTGTATTGATGTGTATCTTGTGATCTTGCTAAATTTACTTATTCTATTAGATTTATGAATATTCCAGAGGAATTTTTACACTAACATCATATGCAAATAATGACAAATTTATAACTTCTTTTCCAGTTTAGATATCTTTTGTTTCTTTCGCTTGCTTTAATGCACTAGCAAAAACTTCCAGTTTATTTACTTTTGAATATGAATGGTGAGAGCAAAATTCTTACCCTGTTTCCAATGATAGGCGGAAATAAGTATGTTTCACCATAAGTGTGATGTCAGCTGTGTCTTGTTTTATAATGCTCTTTATCAAACCGAAGAAGCTCCTATCTATTCCTGGTTTAGTTAATAGAAGCAATCTAATGATGCGTATCCTTGCATGTTTTATTTCATGTTCAAGCATCTTTGTCTAAATGTTTGACAAAAAACAAAATTAAACAAGCAAATAAAAAAAGCAAACACAAACTGATGCCAAAACTTTAAATATCTCCAAGCAATTCCAATACTCAGCTAAGGCTGGGAAGTACTTGTAGCAGTTCTATTGTTATTAAGCTCCTCGGGGAAAATATTTTTCATTTGGTCAGTCTGGAGCTGTTGGTTCATCTTTACTTTGTACCGTTTATTTCAAAGTTGGATTCCACAGTAGTTATGGCAGAAACTACACAGGTCCAGTCTAGGATTCCTTCCAGAGACCAACTTGTTAAAAATGACAAAAAGGTAAATATAAGCAGAGAAGCCTTCAGAATTGTCTAAAAGCTATAAAAGATCAATCTTGTGAATTTGCTGAATTTTTGAGGGCACAGCTGAAGCAAGGCTGAAGCACCATCCTACTTGTTTTCACTGGACAGACTCTGACTTTTAATGTGGGCCTCATGAGAGAGAGACAAGACTCCTAGGGAGTCTTGATGGCTGTCTTCTTTAAGGTGATCATCTCCATTATCTGCACCATACTTTCTGCTTGACCATTTGCTGGAGGGAACCTTGAGGGCAGTTCCATTAATCCCTTAATTCTCTGACTGCCAAATATCAGCTGAGACAAACAGATTCTTTCACTCAGATACAACATCAGAAACTGTTTTATCCAGTCATCTATCAGCTGCAAGTAACTATAATACAGCTATGATTTTGTCAGAAAGGACTATTTTTTGCTGGTGGCTCAGAGCCAGAGATAACTATTTTATTTTCCACACTTTTGGACTGCACTTTTGTAGGCTACTGTAGAAACTAGAAAGGTTTATATTACACTAGTGTATCTCTGTCAGCTGTTTTTTAGTTTCTTGTTCCTGTGAATCTCTAGTACTTAGTTCCCTTGCCTCTTTTTTGTCCCCTTTCTATGGAAGACACTGGACACTGTCCTAGCATCCAGGCCACTGAGGGATAGATCCCTGAATTTGGACATTCTCTTCTTAATTCTTTCTCTCCACTAAGCACTCACATCTGACTCCAATCAAAAAGTTCAAGTTGAGGTGGAGCACGATGGCGGACGGCATGGTTGGTTAGCGCAACTCTCCCAAACCTTTAGGTGAGAGAGACGGGGCTGGACCTTTCCCCGTGTGGAGTGTTGGTGTGGACAGGCAACTAGAGGTGTACAGCTAAATGGTGGATTGCTGGACTTGACGTGTAACACAGAGCCGTGGAATCTGCTAGAGAAATTTCCATGCCATTATTGAAGTGGCTCCAGCTGCCGGTGAGGCAGCAACCAGCCCCTACCCCACGGAGGACTGCAGTTCCCAGTTCGTGGGGAAACTAGGTGTTTTGTGGAAAGTTCAGTGAAGTGTGGACTCCTGAGCGGAATTTGGCAACCAGAAAGGGGTGCCATTTGGAGCGACAGGGGGCTAGGTAGCCTGATAGGAAATTAAGCGGAAAGGATCCCCACCTAGGAATAGACACATTTTGAAATGTTGGAAATGGCGACCCTCCATGGTCACCTTTTCCTAGAACAGCAGGTGTGAATGAATGGACTTGATCATTCCTGGCGGGGAATATTGGTGTAGACTGGCAGTTTCGGTGGTGTGTGTGTGTGTGTGTGCAGCAAACTGGCAGATTGCTGGACTCAAAAGTGTTATCCTGAGCGGAGGAGACTGACAGAAGAGTCTCCATGCTGCTGCTGAGGTGGTGGGTGCCAGAGGTAACCAGTGCCCCCCCCCCCCGAAGATTACAATTCCCAATTTGGGGGGAAAGTAGGAGCAGAGTTGAAAAATTGGTGAAGCTGGACTCCTGTGCTGAATTTGGAGGTCAGATAGGGGTGCCGTCTGGAAGAGGACAGCCGGGGTTAGGCAGTCAGTTAGAAAACAGACATATTTTGAAATTTCAGAAATGGCATCACAGGTACCTCCTTCTACGGGCCAGGTACAGTGGTAACCATGCTAACGAAGTAAAACATGAATCAGGTATAAGCCTGGGAACCACCACAGCGCCACCAGGTGTCCAGAAAGTATATTGCAATATAAATATATACCTAGTAAAGTTGACCCCTACATCAAATATATAGTTGTATATTTTCATATATATGTATAAGAATAATATTTTGGTGCTTGGTGCCTTTTTTCTTTCTTTTTTTTCTTCTCTTGTTGCATCCTTTTCTTGTAGGAGTTATTGTTAATTTTCTTTTAATTTTTTAATTTCTTTTATTAATAATATTTTTTTCTTGTCTTCCTCTTTCTCCCTTCTTATGGTTGCTGAGAGTGCTTACATCAGATTTTTAGAGTTTTTTTTTATTTTTATGATTTTCATCATTTTTGTTGTAGTTGGTTTTGTCTGTGTGTCCATTTGTTTCTGATTGTGCATACGTGTGCTTCTGTGTCTGGCAGCCTTTTTGTCTGTTTATTTGCTCACATGGTTTCAACATGTTTTGTGTTTTGCTAAATCCTTGGGTTGGCTACTTTCCCTAACTCCAATTTTCACATTCAACAAGAACAAAGGAGGAGGGGATGACGGCTGACTGGAGCCAGCTTTCAACAGAAGCTCCAATCCAGAGGGAGAGATAAAGGCCAGAAAGAACCCAGCAAAGCTAAAGGAGGGGAGCCAAGCTAAGAGAAGAGATAGTTAATTGCACGTCTTCCCTGCCGAGGCAAGCTTCAACTCCAAGGAAAAATATTCCAGGTACAGATGTCATCCCAAAGAGGACGTGTGTCTGTCCCCTCTCCTAAGAGAGGTGCTTGCTTGCTGTGGGGGATCTCTACTAGTGATTGATGAACTGAGGCTCTCCTCCCTCACCCCACCAGGGGGAATTGCTGGAAGTTGGGACTCCTTCTCCAGACAGTCCCTGCTGTGAGCCCAGGAATTCCCTCGTCTGTCAGGATTTTGAACAAATATTTTCCTTGCCACCTTGAACTTCCAGTCTATCCTTTCCCCCAAGCCTGGCAGTCTAGAAGTCCAACCCCTGCAGAGACCAGAATGTCTGCACTTCTTGGCTAGGACTGGGCATTGCATAGATGGAGGCAGTGCAGCTGTGCTGTGTCTGTGAATCCAGTAACAGTACAGAAAGACATAGAGGGAAACGTGACTTACCTGGCCCTGAGAAAGTATCTCAGCAGCGGGTGGAGGCTTGGGTCTCTGCACTACAGGTGGAGACCTGGGAACTGCTGAGGTGCATGAACCCAAGTGTAGGCACATCCCACCCAACATCAGCATTAACAGAGTGATCTGGCTGGGGTCTAATTTTGGAGAGTCATCTTCCCAACGCTGTGGTCTGCCAGAGGGAACCAGACCTCGCCCTGTAGGGATACCATAGCTACAGAACAGCAGCAACAAAGGTGTGGTGCTGAAGGAGAAATTCTTTTGCTGTCATGATATCCTCAGGTTTAGATTGAGCTCAGGTGGAACTTTCTCCAGCCACCACTGAGCACCTGAGGCAGGCAAGCTTCAGCTTCCTTTGCTGGATGGTGGCAGAGGGTGGTAAGCACGAGGAGGAGGAAGTGACCTTACTTTGACTCTGGGAGGCACACAGCCCTGGCACATTTGCTTATTGGACAGAACTGGGTCACAGAGATTGGGTTAAAAGAGATTGCCAGTGGGGCTACCAGATACTTGGGTTATCAGAGTCCGGTGGTGAAGGGTGAGCAAGGTGGGGAAAGAGGCATCAACCCCCTTGCTCCAAATCTTTCACTGGATGAGCCTCTCTAAATCCTCGGAGCACCAGAGGTGCTCAAGCCACACTTCAGCTACCAGTAGACCCCTAATATCTAGTTGCTGGAGACCTTTTGAACTCTACAGCTAGAGGGTGGGTGCTGTTTGGAACAATTGGTTTGGAACTATTGAACTGGACATATCACCTGAGGACCCTCCAGGGTGATACCCTGGTTTTGTTGTAGTGGGAAGGTTTGATTTTCCTCTTCCAGGTATTACCTGTAGGGGATGGGATGTCCTAGTTGCGTATTTCTCCAAAGCTGAGACTGCAACCCAGAGTCACTGATTCACTAGGATTGGACAGAGATCAGCTGAATACAAGACAAAGCCACCTACCCCCACTACACCAAGCAAGCCTCTACAGTCACAGACTGTAGTACTGTACAGGTCCTTTGCAAAATTGTAGAGGAAATGCTGCAGTCACCAGTCCCAGTTCCTTGGAGAAGGGCTGGTCAACCACAACCCCAGAAGTCTCTAATCCAATTTCACCTTACCTGCTTATCTAGCTAAACAGTGAAAAACAATCATGGAGTGGAATCAGTGGAAAAACTCTGGCAACGTGAATAATCAGAACACTTCACTTCCCCCAAGGAATGACAAACTAGCCAAACCAGAGGATCCCATTCACAAATAAATGGCTGAGATGTCAGAAATCAAATTTAGAGTTTGGATGGCAAATAAGATCAACAGAATGGAAGCAAAGTTGGAGGTAGAAATTCTAGGAATAATTCAAAAGATGTCTCAAGAATGTAAAGAATTCAAAGACAAATTCACCAAAGATTTAGACACACTGAGAAAAGAAGTTGCAGCCTTCCAAGATATGAGAAATACAGTAGAATCCTCAGTAACAGAATGGAGCAAGCAGAAGAAAGGATTTCCAACATCGAAGACAGAGCTTTTGAACACTCTCAAACACTCAAAGAGGAAGAGAAGTGGGGAGCAAAAATGGATCATTCTCTCAGGGAGCTCCGGGATAATTCAAAGAAAACTAATATTTGCCTTACAGGGATCCCTGAAGGTGACGAAGTAGCTTCGCGAGGCACAGAGGATCTTCTTCATGAGATTATGAAAGAAAACTTTCCAGACATGCCAAGAGATTCTGAAATTCAGGTAGCAGACAGTGTCAAAACCCCAGTACAACTCAACCCCAACAAGACATCCCCCAGGCACATCATAATTAACTTCACTAAAGTTAATGTGAAGGAGAAAATTCTGAAAACAGGCAGATGTAAAAAAACCATAACCTACAAGGGGAAGAATATTAGAATGACTGCAGATCTCTCTGCTAAAAGAGGGTGGTCATTGATTTTTAATCTCCTAAAACAAAATAACTTTCAATGGAAGGTCCTATATCCATCTAAACTGAGTTTCATTTATGATGGAGAAATTAAATACTTTAATGATATTCACATGTTGAAGAAATTTGCCATAACCAAAGCAGCTACCAGCTCTGCAGGATATCCTCAGACATCCTCTGTAATGATCAGCGCAATTCTCCCCCACAAAAGTAAACTCACTTTGAAACTTTTGATCAAATTCCATCTTCCGCAATGGTGAAAGGATTAAAAATGTCCACTGATCTTTTGAAAAAATCGATACCCAAAATTCTACCAGGCCTATCTATATTCTAAATTAATGTGAATGGCTTAAATTGTCCTCTAAAGAGGCACAAGCTGGCTGACTGTGCCCCGGTCAGTGGGGGGTTCAACAAGGGCCCAAGGGGAAGTCAACCTGGATGAGAGACAAACCAGACACAGAGAAGGAGACCAAGTCGAGAATCTGATCAAGGTCTCAAATTTTATTTTTTACAATGCAGCTTATATAGGGTTAGGAAGAAGGATGCAGCCCTTAGCCGACGTGACCAGGGCCATGAAGCAGCCCTAGCTGACGTGATCAGGGCCGTTGGGTTGCTAGGATCCCTAACTGCAGATTGTTCTCCAGTAAAGGTCATGGGTGGGAAATTTCTAAGATGAAGCAGAGCATTAAACTAAGGAGGATATGTTGCCATGGCAGTTGTCAATCCTTGACTCAATGGGCTAACTGCAGGCTGGGTCAGTTTGACTTTTGGGAAATGGGGCAGGCTTGAAGAAGTAGAAGTAGAAGTTTTAAGATTAGGCCTTGACAAAATGGCGAGACCATTGTCTCTATGGCTCCCGACAGCA
>CAUYRH010015337.1:0-11458 GCA_963574655.1 Perodicticus potto | reverse complement strand
TAGACTTTATCTTCTTTGAATTTTCATATGTTTCCTTCTCACTTAAAAAACAAATAGATGTGGCTCGGCGCCTGTGGCTCAACGGGCTAAGGCGCCAGCCACGTACACCTGAGCTGGCGGGTTCGAATCCAGCCCGGGCCCACCAAACAACAATGTTGGCTGCAACCAAAAAATGGCCGGGGGTTGTGGCAGGCGCCTGTAGTCCCAGCTACTTGGGAGGTGGAGGCAGGAGACTCGTTTGAGCCCAGGAATTGGAGGTTGCTGTGAGCTGTGAAGCCACGGCACTCTCTTCAGGGTGACAGCTTGAGGCTCTGTCTCAAAAAAAATAAAAAAAAAAATCTGTACTAGAAGTTCCTCTGTTTTTTATTTTTTTGGAGAGTCTCACTTTGTCACCCTGGGTAGAGTACCATAGAGTCATAGCTCACAGCAACCTCAAACCCCTGGGCTCAAGTGATCCTCTTGCCTCAGCTTCCCAAATAGCTGGGACTATAAGTGTCTGACACTACGCCTGGCTATTTTTAGAGATAGGGTCTTGCTCTTGCTTAGGCTGGTCTTGAACCTATAAGCTCAGGCAATCCACCCATTCCAAGCCTCCCAGAGTGCCACGATTATAGGCATGAGCCATCATGCCTGGCCTATAATATTAGAAGTTTTATACATTTTGGTCACAGTTTCCCTGAACCATGGAACAGTTATAAAGAATTTGGCTATATTGGACAGGCATGGTGGTTCACACCTGTAATTCTGGCACTCCGAGAGGCTGAGGCAGGTGGACTGCCTGAATTCATAGGTTCTAGAGCAGCCTGAGCAAGAGCAAAACTCCATCTTTAAAAATAGACAAGTACTATGGCTGTTGCCTGTAGTCCCAGCTACTTGGGAAGCTGACACAAAAGAGTTGCTTGAGCCCAAGAGTTTGATGTTGCTGTGAGCTATGATGCCAAGGCACTTTAGCAAGAGCAACAAGGGAGATTGTCTCAAAAAAAAAAAAAAAAAAAAGAATTTGGCTTTGTCTATATCAAAGTGGCTGCTATATAGCACTGAAAACTGTCCTCCACGACTTTTCAACAGTTTTAAAGATTACTTCATAATTTTATAAGTAATTCTTTCCAATGATTCAAATACAAGTCCTTATACAGTACACCTCTATAGTTGACCACCTCCTTAAGTTAACCTAATTTTCATAGACCAGGTATGCACCATAGGTATAGTTCCTTATGTTGTCCACCTCTGTATGTTGAACAGTTTGTTACAGTCCTTTGGATACCCAACTTGCAGAGGTTCCACTGTATACATTTTTAAGGCACTAATTTCACTCCACTTCTGATAGCTCCATAGGGAATGGTGCTTTAAGGGACAGGGTTTTAGGAAATAACAGCAAAATTCTCTATTCTACAGGGTGTCTCAAAGGTTGACACCATACATTGGGAAAATGGAAAATTGTAGCTAAATATATCTTTACAAAATTTTCATTACAAAATTTTACAAGGAGGTGGCAACACATAGAAAATATTTTGTAAAATTTTGTAATGAATTATTTTGTAAATAAAGGTACATTTTGCAATGATTTCTCATTTTCCCTATGAATGACCACTTTGTGGACAACCTTTGGGACACTCTGTATAACAAAGACTAAATCACTCATTCATTATTTCAGTCAATAGATAGTTGAGTGTCTACTCTCTCACATACTAGAGATAAAACAGTGAAAAAGACATATATATATATATAGAGAGAGAGAGAGAGAGTTCCTGTCCCCAAGGAGAAAGTATCTGAAATCACTGGAAAAACCAAGCTCCCTAAGAAACAGGAACTAAGGGCCTAAGACAAGAAGGAGTAAAGAAAAAGCAGCCTGAAAAGAAGAAAAGAAAAAGCAGCCTGAAATGAGCCTGAGAAGGCACAAAGGAACAGAAGGAAAGCCAAGGGAACCTGCTATCATGGAAGCCAAAGTTTCAGGGAAGGAATGCTCAACTGCATCAAGTGTTGCCAAGAGGTCAAGCTGGGTAAGGAATAAAAAGGATCTGTTTTACTTTCGTAATTTACATGTCATTTCGTCAAGATCAGTTTTAATTAAGTTGCAGAGATGGAAGCATTGCAGGTGAATGAAGAGAGAGTGGGGATAAGAAGGTGAGAGTCAAGAGTGGAATCTGAGGGTAACAGAGGGAAATTCTATATAAGCTACAACTAGCTGTCATCAATCACTGTGGAGGTCAGAGGGTTCCTGACATGGTACAGTGCTTCTATGTTTGCAGATATACTGGACAGACCCCAGTTGCTCTGAACCTCCTGGTAATAGAAGAGTAATTAAGTGACTTGTCTTAAATCATCCAGCTGTAAATGGGAAACCCTAGTCTCCTGGCTTCAAACCTACGGCTCTTTTAATTTTCTCTCCATCATTCATTCAGAAAATACTTATAGGTGACCTAATATGTACCAGGCCCTAGGGATACACCAGTAAATTAAACAGACAAAATCCTTGCTCTCCTAAGAGCTTCACCCCATACTGCCACTCCCTTAACACAGGTTCAACTAACAAAATGCATAAACATCCTGGGCCCAGTAAACAAGGAGGCTTATAGCACTGCTCCAAAGAACTTAGCTTCCACTTACCACCCAGGTGTACAGTTCCTTCTCCACTGTGACCACAGCAAAGTGGGTATTCCCTGCACACACCTGCCGGGCACTACAGCCACTCTTGATGACATCCAGTCTCTGGGGGGTGGACTTTCCACCACCCCAAACATAGACTTCACTGGTTCGTGATGTTACCACAGCAATGGGTGCTTCAGTCACAGTGCTTGACCTGCCAGCAACCCCAGAATAAAGGCACATTTAACATAAAAACAGTATCAAAAGAAAAATGCTACCAGTTGGTTCTCTGAGAAGAACTGTCAGTTATGGTATAAGAAAGCGTGTTCTTTCTTGACAACTTTTCTCAACACTCTATCACATAGCAGGCTTTGCAATTCCTGCCTGAGGGCTTCATCCCAGCTTTGCTAGATCAGATTCTGGTCTGATCCACAACACTTTCAACATTCATCATGGTCATAATGGCTACTTAAATATGAGGGAGAAATTACAGCTTTCTCTCTTGAAAGAACGCCAAAGGCTACTGAGATCAAATAATGTATAAAACCAAGAAAGACCTCCCCTGTCCCCCTGGTAATTTAGGATACATTAGTCTTCCATAGTCTTTTGAGCATTACCTTGGTCTCTTTGTAGGTGCATTAAGCAGAGTGACTTTTTCCTCCATCTCTCTATCAAAAGAAAAGCAAGGAAACATGAGTAAAATAACAGGTTCCCATTTTGCAAGTGTATCTCTCTAATATATTCCACATATTTAATCATCTTATAAACTATATGCATCCTTCAATATTATGTTTATGAAGGTACCTCGGTACAACTCAAATGGTTCCAGAGTTCTGGCATTGAACAATTCATTATATACCAAAGGGCCAGCAGTTTGAGACCATTTGTTTTCTATTTCTTCTCTTTTTTTTTTTTTTTTTGAGACAGAGCCTCAAGCAGTCCCCCTGGGTAGAGTACCGTGGCATCACAGCTCACAGCAACCTCCAACTCCTGGGCTCAAGCGAGTCTCCTGTCTTTGCCTCCCAAGTAGCTGGGCCTACAGGCGCCTGCCACAATGCCCGGCCATTTTTTTCTTTTTTGGTTGCAGCTGTCATTGTTGTTTGGCGGGCCCGGGCTGGATTCGAACCCGCCATCTCAGGTGTACGTGCCTGGCGCCTTAGCCCATTGAGCCACAGGCACCAAGCCTGTTTTCTATTTCTAAGAAATGGTCCAGTTTGGAACAGAGAGCCTTGAGAACCTCTGATGCACCTGATGGATACCTCCATTCAGTCTGCCCACTGACTCTCTAAGCTCAATATCTCCAAATCTGAGATCATTATCTTTCTCTCAAACCACCTTTTCTTTCTGATTCTCTGTTTCCATAACTGGCAATGCTTCTCCTCCATCCTCACAATCAACTGGGTCTAAAACCTCAGTCATCTCTGACTCATCTCTTGTGATTTCTTCAACATTTATGTTCCACAGATTCTATCCATACAGTAGTTTCTTTTCTTTCTTTCTTTTTTTTTTTTTTTGAGACAGAGTCTGAGTAGGGTGAGGTGGGATCATAGCTTACAGCAACATCAAATTCTTAGGCTCAAGTGATCCTCTTGCCTCAGCTTCCTGATTAGCTGGGAATAAAGGCGCCTGCCACAACACCCAGCTATTTTTTTTTTTTTTAAGTAGAGATGGGGTCTCATTCTTACTCAGGTTGGTCTTGAACTCCTGAGCTCAAGCGATTCACCCACCTCAACCTCCCAGAGTACTAGGATTACAAACATGAGCCACTATTCCTGGCCTATAAAGTAGTTCTTTACCCTTTTTTTTTTTTTTAAATTAAATCATAGCTGTATACATTAATGCAATCATGGGGTACTATATGCTGGTTTCATATACAATTTGAAATATTTTCATCAATATTTTCATAGCCTTCGTGGTATTTTCTTAGTTATTGTGTTAAGACATTTATATTTTACATTTAGTAAATTTCTCATGTACCCTTGTAGGATGCACCGTAGGTGTGGTCCCATCAATTACCCTCCCTCCACCCATCTTCCCCTCCCTTTCCTCATACTCTTGGGCTATAATTGGGTTATAGCTTTCATACGAAAGCTATAAATTGGTTTCATAGTAGGGCTGAGTACACTGGATACTTTTTCTTCCATTCTTGAGATAATTTGCTAAGAAGAATATGTTCCAGCTCCATCCATGTAAACATGAAAGAGGTAAAGTTTCCGTCTTTAAGGCTGCATCATATTCCATGGTGTACGTATACCACAATTTACGAATCCATTCGTGGGTCGATGGGCACTTGGGCTTCTTCCACAACTTAGCAATTATGAATTGGGCTGAAATAAACATTCTGGTACAACTATCTTTGTTATAATATGATTTTTGGTCTTCTGGATATGTACCTAGTAGAGGAACTGTAGGATCGAGTGGCAGATCTATTTTTAGATCTCTAAGTGTTCTCCAAACATCTTTCCAAAAGGAATGTATTAGTTTGCATTCCCACCAGCAGTGTAGAAGTGTTCCCTTTTCTCCACATCCATGTCAACATCTCTGGTTTTGGGATTTTGTGATGTGGGCTAATCTTACTGGCATTAGATGATATCTCAAAGTAGCTTTGATTTACATTTCTCTGAGCCATAGGCGCTGAGCCGAGTCTATCTTAGTTAATGGTGAAAGGTGTGGGTCCAGTTTCGGTCTTCTACAGGTCGCCAACCAGTTAGTCCAGCCAGTTTTTGTATTCACTTCCTCCTTTCTAGTCTTACCACCTTAACTGTGGGTAGGTCTACTTCCCACATGTACTATGGTAGCCTTCGTAATCACTCTCACTTACTACAATGCTAATCCACTTTATTATGCTAATTTCACATTAACAGTATTGATAAATTACTTCTCCTTAGGTACGCCTCTTATCACATGAACTTCCCTCTCACAAATGTCCAATATTTCTGTTCTATCACTTGAATTAAGCACAAATTCCTTGGCCTGACATGCAAGATTCCCTATCCATCTTTCTAGCCTTTCTTCCCTTTGCTTACACCCCATGTCCCAGGGTCATCATTCTACGTGAATCAAATATAGCTGAACTATAGGAGTAGGGCTCAGGTATCAGTATTTTTTGAAAACTCTTAAGATTTTGCACTGAGAGTCCCAGAGTCCCAGAGTCCCAGATCTACAACCTCTAACCTAGCCAAATAGATTTTTTGTTTCCTGAATATTTTTCACAACTTCCTCTTTGTGCTTTGGCTTATGCTATTTATTCTGTCTGGAAAACTCTTTGTCTTATGTTTTTCCATCAAAGTACAAAGTTCCAGCAGAATATTGAAGGTAAATCTATAAGTATCTAGAAAAACTTTAAATTAAAAATTATTGGTGGTGCCCGTAGCTCAGTGGGTAGGGCACCGGCCACGTACACCAAGGTTGGCGGGTTCGAATCTTGGGCCTGCTAAAATGACAACTGCAACCAAAAAACAGCCAGGCATTGTGGCGGGCGCCTGTAGTCCCAGCTACTTGGGAGGCCGAGGCAA
Source organism: Perodicticus potto (assembly GCA_963574655.1). Lineage (NCBI taxonomy): Eukaryota > Metazoa > Chordata > Mammalia > Primates > Lorisidae > Perodicticus > Perodicticus potto. The sequence goes on along the minus strand of CAUYRH010015337.1, from coordinate 5,357 downwards.
GAGAATCACTTAAGCCCAAGAGCTGGAGGTTGCTGTGAGCTGTGCCTCCATGGCACTCTACCCATGGCCACAGTTTGAGACTCTGTCTCAAAAAAAAAAATTATCAATCAATGGGCCAGGTGCAGTGGCTCACAACTGTAATCTCAGCACTTGGGAGGCCCAGGCGGGTGGATTGCCTGAGCTCATAGGTTCTAGACCAGCCTGAGCCAGAGGGAGATCTCATCTCTAAAAACAGTCAGGCGTTGTGGCCGATGCCTGTAGTCCCAGCTACTTGGGAGGCCAAGGCAAGAGAATCGCTTAAGCCCAAGAGGAAAAAAAATCAGTCAAAATAATTCTTTTTTTTTTTCCGAGACAGAGTCTCACTTTGTTGCCCTTGGTAGAGTGCCGTAGCATCATAGCTCACAGAAACCTCAAACTCCTGGGCTCAAATGATTTGTTTGGATATTAGGAGGATATAAAAACAAGGAACTATTAGGGAAGGAAGAAGGATGATAAGGCAAAAATAGTATAATAGGATGAAATATAAATTAGAAAATTTAAGACAAAGAATACCCATTCTTTAAATTAAGGTTTGAAGCCACCTACAGGAAATGAGGGATAAAGGACATCCTTTCTATCTCTAGAGATCTCTAACATAGAATAAATCTCAGGAAATATTCTGTCAAGAGTCAATAAAACTCAAACTCCAAAAATGAGCAAAAGGTATCTGAAGAAGACTCCTTCAACTCCAACCTGCCATCCACACAAAGGCACTAAAAAACAAAGCCCCCATGTCTAATAACACTACTATCCAACAATCATCAAGCACCTTATACCAGACCCTGGGCTGATCAGTTTCTATGCGTGACTTTCTTTAGTCTATCACTTTATCTCACTTTATAGAGGAGAAAACTAAGAAATGGAGATGTTAAATACTTTGACAAAGATGACAGAACTCAGATACAAACCTAAAGATGTCTGAGTCTCCCTTAATTACTATACTGTAGTGCCTCAATTCTAAATTTAAACACCTACAGGTGGGGAAGTAGAGGACTCTGGGGTCTCATCAGTACAAATTTTGAAAAAAACAGCCTTAGCTAAGGAGGTGAAAGTCAAGAGATATCCTCAAAGGCCTGGTGCGGTGGCTCACGCTTGAGCTCAAGAGTTCAAGACTAGCCTGAGCAAGAGGAAGACCCCCATCTCTACTAAAAACAGAAAAACTAGCTGGGTGTTGTGGTGGGTGCCTGTAGTCCCAACTACTCAGGAGGCTAAGGCAGGAGGATCACTTGAGCCCATGAGTTTGAGGTTGCTGTGAGCTATGATGATGCCAAGGCACTCTACCTAGGGTGACAGAGTGAGACTCTGTCTCAAAAAAAAAAAAAAAAAAAGAGTAAGAAAATAGCACTTAAGAGTCCAACTCAGAAAACACCACCCCTGGGTGGCGCCTGTGGCTCAAAGGAATAGGGCGCTGGCCCCATATGCCCGAGGTGTTGGGTTCAAACCCAGCCTACCCCCGGCCAAAAACTGCAAAAAGAAAATACCACCCTTTCTCGTGGTCCTCTGATAAGGCCTCTTGCGGTCAACCAAGTCAGGTAAGACAACAGAGTGACTTCTTGGTACTTTACCTCCTCCGTTTCCTGAGAAGGGGGCGATCTAGAAGCTCATCTGCAGTGGGTCTCTGCTCAGGATCCTAAAAAATAAAAACCAAGTTAGTTTTCACTAATGTAAATGGGTATATGGAATCTAAAGAGCATTTTTACTTCTTGTAGAAGGCTATAAGATAATTAATATATTAATAATTAATTTATCCTTTTGTTTCAAAAAATCCTAACTTCTCATGTCATACTCCATGTTTCATGCTTCTCACCTCAGTATCATCAACACTTACACATGCAAGATGTTTACAATGTACCTTCCTCACTGTTCAATTAGGTCAGTGGCTCTAAAACCTCAGTATATAGGATAGAAGAAATACCTAGGAAGCTTGTTACAAATAGAGTTCTTGGCTTTATCCATAGAGATTCTGATCTAGTTGGTCTCGGGTGGGGCTTGAGAAATCTTTTACTTATAAAACCCCTTACTCCTTGTTAATTCTGAAGTCAATGGTTCATAGACCATATTTTGAATAATACCGGAATGACATACGAAAGGAATTATGAGATATGAGGAATATATATCAATATATTCTCTATATTAGGAACTCTAAATCATCTTTGCCCATAGTTTTATAAAAATCAACATTTAGAAATTAATCTTGGTCATAAAATGGGGCACAATTTAAATGGCAAAATCATTTCACAAATTACTATTTATAAAGTAAGGATTTGTTCACTGCAGCACAAAACTATCATGAATTACCAATGCCTACTCTGGGTTCAGCCACAAACACATTCTACCCCAGGGAAGTGAATGTGGTTTTATATAATTTGTTTCGATGCCATACCCCAAACATGGAGGCTGGAAGGGGAAATATGAAACTGAAATGAATAAATATATCAACACCTACCTGGTCAAGGCATGCGTGGACCATCTGGATCAATTCCAAGGAGTACTGGCTAGAATCAACTTCCATGGCTCGGATTCCTTGCACGATCTTCACACACAGGTTGAGTGGATTCTATGAAAAAATGATGACTGCATTGTTCCTGGTTATATAAAAATTATGTTATAATCTACTAGTAGGAGTTCTGAGATGTCTGTGACCATTATTTAAAGAACTGGCAATAAGTCTGCTTTAGCTATGAATTCTTTTTACAACTGTTAGTAAAAAAAAAAAAATTAGTATGCATTAGCAAGAAATGGTTAGGAATGCATTGCTGCTATCAGATGGAATGAAATCAACTGATCAACATAAAGATTAAATCTATAGGGCAGCGCCTGGGGCTCATTGAGTAGGGTGCCGGCCCCATATACGGAAGGTGGCGGGTTCAAACTCGGCCTCAGCCAAACTGCAAAAAACAGAAAAAAAATAGCCGAGTGTCGTGGCGGGCGCCTATATTCCCAGCTACTTGGGAGGCTGAGGCAAGAGAATCACCTAAGCCCAGGAGTTGGAGGCTGCTGTGAGCTGTGTGACGGCACTCTACCAAGGGCGATAAAGTGAGACTCTGTCTCCACAAAAAAAAAAAAAAAAAAAAAAAAAGATTAAATCTATAAATGTGTGGCCAATACCAAATTACTCAGAGTCCATTATAATTTAACGCTTCAACTGAAGCCCACAAAAAAGGAAAGCAAGAGTAACCTTGCTTTTTCAGCTTCAAGTACCTCCCTTACAAACTAATTTGCCTCCTAATTTATATATCCTAGTAATGGCTTATACAGGCAATACCCTACGAAAATAGTGATACCACCACTACCTTATTGAGAGACCACCATAAACTAGACAGACACATTACATGTATGATCTTTTCCATTTTCAGAAATACCATCTAAGAAGGTTATTTTCACTGTTAATTTGTACACAAGAAAAACAGGCTGAAAAGATGTAAAGTAACTTGCCCCAAATCACACAGGTAGTAAAAATGGAGCCAAATTGCAACTAAAAGCTGACTCCAAAAGTCCATTTTTCTTCCACTATAATGTTTTTTTGAGACAGAATCCCACTCTGTTGCCCAGGCTAGAGTGTCATGGTGTCATAGCTCATGGCAATCTCAGGCTGGAGCAATCCTTCTGCCTCAGCTTTCTGAGTAGCCAGGACTACAGGCATGCTCCACCATGTCTGGCTAGTTTTTCTAGTAGAGACAGGGTCTTGCTCTTGTTCAGGCTGGTCTCGAATTCCTGAGCTCAAGCAATCCACTTGCCTTGGTCTCTCAGAGTGCTGGGATTTCAGGCACAAGCCACTGTGCCTGGCCTCTTCCACTATATTATTTTGGAGAATTAGATGATATACCAAACCAAACTTCAGGATTTAGAAAAACAAACAGGAATTATGGGGAGTAAGATGGCTGATGAGAGACATCACTTGCTGGACTGACCCAGAATAAAGGAAGGGTTTCAGTAAAAGCAGAGGGGAAAGGGGACACAGCTCAGACGTAGGTCACAGAAGTGTGAATCTCGTGGAGAAAAACTGTGAAGCAGAGAAGGAAGAAGATAAAGGAAAAAAAAAAAAAAAGAATCAAACCCAGAGAGGCTTGGGGCACAGTGAAGGTGTAAAGAGGGAATTCTTCCTCCCACACTCCTATGGTGATCAGTGGGCTATCAAATTACTTGGAAGCTTTCCTACTCCTATGAGCCCAAACACTACAGCAACCATGGAATTGTGGGGAGAACTTGTGTGATCACAGAGCTTAGACATTCCAAGTGGGGTACCCCTAGAGGCTAGAGAACCAGATTTCTTCCAAACTCTTACCCTTCCCAGCCCCCACCCCATCTACTGCAACCAGGAGAGCAATTTGACCAAGGATTTGGCAAGTGGCCATCTCTCCCCTCCTGTGTCCTCCATTCTGAAGTTTCCACAGAGGGTAAGGCCTACACCTTTCTCTGTGGATCTGAAGTGCCTGATCTGGGAGCTCCCTGCCTGCCAGCATTTTTTGGAGACGCACGTCTTTGGATCAGACATGCAGGCCAGATCCCATTCCCCCAGGACTCAAGTGGGTTGCGGGAGGACACAAGGGGAGGTTTGAGAGTTGAACTAGGGAGGTAAGGGAGGCCATGTAGGGGGAAATGATGAAAGAATACTGTGGGGATCTGAAACATGATGATCTGGCATAATGCCCATCCCCCATAGGAAAGCTGCAAGGCCTGGCAGGGAAGGCCCCAGCTCACAGTGTCATAGTAATCAAGAGGTGTGTTCAGGCACTCAAATTTGTTACAGCACAATTCACAATCACAAAGATATGGAGTCAATTCAAGTGCCCATCAATTCATGAGTGTATTAATAAAATATGGTGTATGTACATCCATGGAGTTTTTACTACTCAGCAATAAACAAAGATGAATTTAGTAATGCCCTTTGTGGCACAGCTCAGTGGTTAGGCTTTGTGGCACAGCTCAGTGGTTAGGCTGCCAGCCACATGCACCAGGACTGATGGGTTCGAACCCATCCGGAGAGCTAAACAACGACAACAACAACAACAAAATAGCTGAGTGTTGTGGCGGGCGCCAGCTACTTGGGAGGTAAAGACAAGAGCATCGATGAAGCCCAAGAGTTGGAGGTTGCTATGAGCTGTGACACCACGGCTTTCTACTAAGGGAGACATAGTGAGACTCTGTCTCCCCCCCAAAAAAACAAATAATAATAATAATAATACCCTTTGTAACAATTTGGATGGAACTGGAGAGTATCTGGAGACTATTCTAAGTGAAATATCTCAAGAATGGAAAAACAGGCTCGGCGCCTGTGGCTCAACGGGCTAAGGCGCCAGCCACGCACACCTGAGCTG
>CAUYRH010015336.1:0-10020 GCA_963574655.1 Perodicticus potto | reverse complement strand
TGCGGAGGTCTGCTTCTGAGCTCTTTGCTCAGGGGTCCATATAGTCCCAGGGAGTTGTTTTGAGGAAACTTCTTAGGGCGTGGGTCTTCGTCAGTTACAGCCAGCTGTCCAATGAAGACCCAGGCCCTGGAAACTGACATGATATTAACCCGTCAGATGTGCAGGAAGAGCAGACAGCAAGGCGCCATCCATGAAATTTACCAGCAAGAAGAGCTCGGGAAGGAGACAGCAAGGCACCAGTGTCTTCCTTACAGGTGTCCGGCCCTTCCGCAAGCTGGTTCCTCCATCCTCCACAGCATCAGCGCTGCCAGGGCCAAGGCAGCAGTTGTAGGGCTGCCTTGTCCTGCATCATCATCACCTGCCCGACCCCCTACAACCCCTTTCTACAGGTCAGGGGTTCAGAGAGAATATTCCAGAATTCCTGAGATCTTTCCTTCACTAAGTTTTCCCAGGAATTCCTTGTGAATTTGGACAATGTCGCTATTCAAGTACCCCAACTTGCCTTCATATCTATTCATCCAACACACATTTCCTGAGTACCTCCTGTGTGGAAAGCAGCGGCTGGGCAGAAAGCAGCAAGTGAGGTGAGGATGTGGACAAACTGGAACCTCGTGCTCAGCTGGTCGGAGGTGAAAGGGCTCAGCTTCTGTGGGAAACGGTGTTGCAGCACCTCAAAAAATTAAACCTAGAACTGCTCTATGATCTAGCAATTCACTTCTGGGTACGTATGTATCAAAAGAACTGAAAGCAGGCTCGAACAGAGACCTGCACACCCACATTTGTAGCATTTCTCACAACAGCCAAAAAGTGGAAACAACCCAAGTAACTGTTCATCAACATGAGCCAATAAACAAGCAGGGTCTATACTTGCAGCGGAATGTTATTCAGCCTTAAAATTGAACGAAAACCTGACACAGTCTGCAACATAGATGAGTCTGGAAGACGTTATGCCAAGGGAAACAAGCCATTCACCAAGGACATACCCTGCACCAAGCCACTTACGTGACGTACATAGAGTCAAGTTCATAGAGACAGAAAGTAGAACAGGCCAGGGGTTTCAGGGAGTGGAGAGGTGTTTAGTGGGTACAGAGTTTCCATAGGGAGAGATGGAAAATTCTGGAGATGCTTGCAGAACAATGTGAATGTACTTACTGTAGCTGAACTGCACATTTAATGATGGGAACGTGATAAATTTTATGTTATGTATATTTTGTAATAATAGAACATACACAGGGCGGTGCCTGTGGCTCATTGAGTAGGGCGCCAACCCCATATACTGAAGGTGGCGGGTTCAAACCCAGCCTCGGCCGAACTGCAAAACAGAAAAATAGCCTGGCGTTGTGGTGGACGCCTGTAGTCCCAGCTACTTGGGAGGTGAGCTGTGTGACACCACGGCCATCTATGGAGGGTGATAAAGTGAGACTCTGTCTCTACAAAAAAAAAATAATAATAATAATAGAACATACACAAAGAAAAATAAAGGTATCATCTTAACACCTGTAGTTCAAGTAGCTAAGGCGCCAGCCACATACACCAGAGCTGGCGAGTTGGAGCCCCAGCCCAGACCTGCCAAATAACAATGACAACTACGACCAAAAAATAGCTGGGCGTTGTGGCAGGTGCCTGTAGTCCCAGCTACTTGGGAGGCTGAGGCAAGAGAATCACTTAAGCCCAAGAATTTGAGGTTGCTGTGAGCTGTGAAGCCAAAGCACTCTACAGAGGGCAACATAGTGAGACTCTGTCTCAAAAAAAAGAAAGAAAAATAAAGGTATCTATAAAGCAGCTTATAGCCTAATAGGAGGGAGAAGCATACACAGTCATGTATCACTTAATAATGAAGACACATTCTTAGAAGTGTGTTGTTAGGCAACCTTGCCATTGTTCAAACATCAACATACACTCACACAAAACCAGGAGGCACAGCCTACGCACACCTGGGGTATAAACCTGAACAGCACATTGCTGTACTGAATACTGCAAGCAATGGTAACATAGTAGTGAGTATTTGTGTCTCTAAATCTATCTAACCATAGAAGAGATACAATAAAAATATGGCAGTATAATCTTATGGGACTGTTGTCATACAAACTATCAGTTGTTGATTATGTAGTACATGATTCTATGTAAATATAAGACAAACTATTATAAATGCCATTGAGAGGATACATATGGTGCTGTAAAATAGGTTCACAATTCCTTAGATACTTCTCCCTTCAAGAGGGAGCCTGATTCCTCTTTTTAAAAGGCTATAGTTAGTGATTCATTTCTCATAATTAGAGTATGGCATTATGGCCTCCTACTTGCTCTCTCTTGAATCACTCACTCTGGGGGGAACCAGCTGCCATGTTTAAGGATTCCTCAGCTGCCCTACAGAGAATCCAAGGTGATGGGACCTGAGACCTCCCACCAACAGCTGCAGGAGTAAGCATTTTGAAAGCTCATGCTCCAGCCCCAATCAAACCTTCAGATGACAGTGGCCGGCCCAACTGCAACCTCAATAGAGACCCCAGGACAAAGTCACCCAGCAGAGCATCTCCCAACTTTATGATCCACAGAAATTGTGAGATAATAAATGTTTGTCATTTAAAGCTAAGAACTTAGGGATAATTTGGGGGAGTAATTTATTTCTTTAGGGTTCTCTTTTTATCTTGCAGAGTTAGGAATAATTTGTTAACAGCGACAGATAACAGATATGATATACATTGTAAAAAGGTGCAGGAAGAAGGAGGGGAATCAGAGGATATTTCCTGAAGGAAGAGACATTTGTGCTCACCCTTTAAGGATCTGGAGACCGTGATATGCTAGATGGAGGTGTCAAATAAACACAGTCATTGAGAGAACAAGCCCTGGCATGTCCCCAGGAACAGCAATCCTTTACATTTGGCTGAAGCATATTGGTCGGTGTATGAAAAGAAAAGACCTGGAGACGAAATTGGATAGGTAAGTTTGGGCTACACTCATTCATTCAACACATTTTTATTGAGCACCAGGATCATGAATAAAAAAAATTAATTCAGGTTAATTCTTTGGACAGCTGGGAACCACTGAAGGCCATTTGCACTGAGGCCTGGGAGGAGTCAGCAGCCCTTCTGTGTTGAACTGGTGTGAGGCAAGGCCCGCCGGGAGGAAGGATGAGGAGCCATCAGGACTCAGCTCCCTGGCGCAAGCCCTGTGCGAGCTGTCGATGGGGAAGGGAGGCTCTAGAAAGAGGGGGCATTATCAGACAGGGACAAGAAACTGAAAGTTCAGAAGCCCAGAGGGGAGATGGATGAACGGGAACGAATATTTCTAACAGTCAGAATGCTGCAGGGCAACTGCAAAGCAGGAACAGGGAGCAAGCCACCACTGAAAGGGGCACCCAGCATGCGGGAGCAAAGCGGAAGTGACAGTGGACAGGAAAGGGGTGGCCCGGACCGGCGCAGGGGCTCATGCCTGTAATCCCAGCACTCTGGGAGGCCACCGTGGGTGGATTTCTTGAGCAGTCTGAGCAAGAGTGAGACCCCATCCCTAAAACCTAGCCGGGCGATGTGGCTAGCGTCTGCAGTCCCAGCTACTCGGGAAGCCAGAGGCTTGCTGTGAGTTTGAGGTTGCTGTGAGCTGTGACACCATAGCACTCTACCCAGGGTGACAGAGTGAGACTTTGACTCAAAAAAAAAGAAAAAGAATGAAAGAGAGAAGAAGAAAGAAGGAAGGAAGGAGGCAGGGAGGGAAGGCTGTCCCTAAGCAGACTCCTCCAGGGGTCTGGCAGGAAGGAAGGGAGAGAGGCAGAAGGGAAGCTGGAGGAGGCAGGTCAATTAAGGGGAGTTGCTGTTTCTGAGGAGAAGGTAGCTGTGAGGGTGTCTGTACACAGAAGGGAAGTGTAAAACAAGGAAATGCCAGGGAGGCAGGAGAAAGCCGTAACGCAGCTTTTAAGAGCTTTACTGTAGCCTGAGTTTGAACCCCAGCAATGGGACTTTGGGCAGCTGTCTATACACTTGGTGCCTCTGTTTCTTTTTCTTTTTTGCAATTTTTGGCCGGGGCAGGGTTTGAACCACCACCTCCAGTGTATGGGGCCAGAGCCCTATTCCTTTGAGCCACAGGTGCCACCCTGGTGCCTCTGTTTCTGCCCTGACAAAGTGGGAATTCTATTACCTGTGTTACAGGTCGTTGCTAGAAAGATAAATTGAGATGATCCATAGAACGTGCCAAGCACAGACAGATGCTCCATAAGATTAGCTCTTCTCATAAAATTGGCTACAAAAGGGAAGAAGATCCTGGCTGAGGGGACAGGGATTCCTGTTCTTGCCCAATAAAGGAAGGTGAGCAGGGCTGGCCACAGAACTCACACCTGTAATCCTAGCACTCTGCAAGGCCGAGGTAGGAGGGTCCCTTGAGCTCAAGAGTTCGAGAACAGCCTGAGTAAGATTGAGACCCCATCTCTACTAAAAATAGAAAACAAACTAGCTGGGCATTGTGGTGGGCACCTGTAGTCCTGGCTACTAGGGAGGCTGAGGCAGGAGGATCACTTGAGCCCAGGAGTTTGAGGTTGCTGTGAGATGTGACACCATTGCACTCTACCCAGGGTGACAGAGTAAGATTCTGCCTCAGAAAACAAACAAACAAAGAAAAGTGGACTGGGCAGCACCCATAGCTCAGTGGGTAGGGCACTGGTCACATACACCAAGGCTGGTGGGTTCAAACCTGGCCCAGGAGAGCTAAAAAAAACAATGACAACTTCAACAAAAAAATAGCCGGGTGTTGTGGCAGGTGCCTGTAGTCTCAGCTACTTGGGAGGCTGAGGCAAGAGAATCACCTGAGGCCAAGAGTTTGAGGTTGCTGTGAGCCATGACGCTCTACCCAGGATAAGAGCTTGAGACTCTGTCTCAAAAAAAAGGTGAGCAAAGATGTTGAATAATTTGGAGGTGCAGAAGCGAAAGACCACTAGGGGATAATGCCCACCTCTCACGATCCACACCTCTCTTCAGGTCCCCACGGGAGGCTTTCACTCCAGACTAGCTGGGCTCACACCCCTTCCTGAACATTCCTTGACCTTCCCACCTCTAGATTCTTTGCATCTTGTCCTCTCTGTCAATCCATACTCTGTTCTTCCTTCAAGCCTCAGTGAAACTGCACCAGCCTTCATCAAGCCCCAACACCACCAGGCTGCAGAATCCACGTGAACGTCTCAGACTGGGGCTCAGACACGCGCTGCCCTGCGGACAACCACAACCCAAGTCAAGCATGGGGCAGCTCAGAAAACACTCTCTCAAGACTTTGAGGTCTGTGGGGCCATCCAATAAACAGTGTCCCTCTTCTCCACCTGAATTCTAAAGAAATGGAGAAATAAGACAAGGAATGGCAGGTGGAAACCAAAATTTTGCCTTTATCTCAGAGAAAGAAAAGACTTAATGTGAGGTCCCCATGATCCCACCAGCTAAACCCCACATTGCGAGGCAGAGTCACCCACCCGCTTATCAGCCACCTTCCTGAGAGGCCTCTGCAGTGGGACTGGTGGTGAGGGGCCCAGCCAGGGAATGTTCTGGACTTGAAGGGGCACAGTTTATACTTCACAGATTCAATCAGAAAACTTACCTCCTCCAAGTGTGAAGGACTAAAGAGAAGCAGAAGTGATTTGGAGAGAAATTATTCAGAGGAAACTCTTTTCTTGAGGAAACCAGAGAGTGGATGGAGAAGGGCCCACTGGTAAATCCTAGCTCAACCAGGGCTGGGGTGGGGTGCAAAGGGGAAATAAGGATAGCCTTGCCCAGTGCAGCATGAACATTCCCGGATTTTGCCCACAATTCCCTTTCTGTGCCTTTGTTTCTTCATGGGCTTTTTCCCCCCTTCGGATTTTCTTTGGGTTTTCACAGCTCACACTGGGGATTCCCAAAGCTGCCCTCACTTGTTCCCAGTACTCCTCTGCCCTGGCAGAACGGATACTCCCTCCATCTTTATGCTTTAAAATCTCCACATTAATGGCTAGCTTTGTGACCTGTAAACTAAGGGAACATTTAATGTTACAGGGGCCCAAACAGGCCAGCTTGAGTTTTATATAATATCCTAGAAAACAGTAACTTTCTTCCTGGGGGTACAGACTGGGGAGGCTGTCAGTATTGAGCAGCAGAAACTAGGATCTTAGTCAGAAAATATTCTATAAACAAGAAATTTGAACACAAATTGAGACCAGCACTGCCCAATAGAATTTACTGAGGTAATAAAAATGTTCTGTATCTATATGGTCCTAAGTACCGACCACCAGCCGTATGTGGCTATGGAGTACTCAACATATGGGCAGTGAAAATGAGAAATGGAATCCTTAATTTTGTTTAGTTACAAGTAATTTAAACTTAGTCACATACGATTTCCCACCAGCAATGTAGGAAACAATCCCAACACACTCCTAACTCCTGTAAGGAAGTTACATGGCTGGAGGATGGTGTCTTTAATCACTGAATTACACCAAACTCATACAAAAATCCTGGGGTTTTTTTTGCAGTTTTTGGCTGGGGCTGGGTTTGAACCTGCCACCTCCAATATTTGGGGCCAGTGCCCTACTCTTTTGAGCTACAGGCACTGCCCCCAAAAGTCCATTCTTAATGCCCCCCCCCATAACTCCCTTGAGACTATTACATATGTGCAATAGAAACCAGCTCCCACTGAAGGGATCTGATTCATGTAAGGGCATGCTCATATTGAAAGGCCTAAAGGTACATATACTTAACATGATACTGTTGCATTAATCTTTTAATAGGACATATCCATGCAGAATACACGATTATTGGGAAACTTCCGAGTTAGGCTTTCTAAGTTATGACTGCCTGTAAAGCCAACACATTTAACTCCTTCTTACACAATTATTCCTAATAGGTAACATATATCTTAGTTATCAACTGCCACAATAATGCTACCGAAACAACTCTCAGACTTAATAGCTTAAGACAATAATCATTTATTTAGCTCATGGATTCATGTGTCAGCAATTTAGGATGGGTTCAGCGGGGCGATTCTTCTGGTTTTCTCACTCATGTCTGTAGTTGTCTATCAGCAGTGACAACAGGGATGTGTGGATCCTGTGACACTCACTTTCCTAAGGTTAACCTAGGCATAGTGTCATGGTGAAGGCAGAGACATGAGCAAACAATCCCAACTGTGCAGTGCTTTCCAAGTCTTTGATTGCACCTGTTGGCCAAAGAATACCACATGGGCAGTCCCAGACTCATAGCCAGAGGACATACCAGGCTACACAGCAAAGGGCAGATGTAAAGAGCTGGGACTAATAATGCAATTAATCTACCACACCCACAGCAGGACAATGTCCAGAAAACTTTCCTTCCAGAAAAATCACTGCACCATACCAAACTCATGTATGATTATATTCTTAAAATCCCAATAACCTACTTGAGACTCTCAAGCATGTAGAACAGACATCACCTCCTCTCTTCCTTCTCAAAAGGCATCACTGAGCCTTTTAAGGCACTCATCTCTTAGGACAAAGCTAAAAAAAGGCCCAAATACATGTAAAGACCTAAAATAGAACAATTATTAATACATTTATCTTTAAATATGTATGCCCAAATGGTAACTTTCTTAAAAATTACATAAAATGCACAAGGCACGTCTGCCCCTAAATTACTGAAACTTAATTTTTTTTTTTTTTTGAGACAGAGTCTCACTATGTCGTCCTCGGTGGAGTGCTGTCATGTCACAGCTCACAGCAACCTCAAACTCTTGGGCTTAAGAGATTCTCTTGCCTCAGCCTCCCAAGAAGCTGGGACTACAGGTGCGGCCACAACACCCGACTACTTTTTGTTGCACTCGTCATTGTTGTTTAGCTGGCCCGGTCTGGGTTCGAACCCGCCAGCCTCGGTGTATGTGGCTGACGCCGTAACCACTGCATCCAGTCTGTCGGCTTGGAATTCAACCAGAAAGACGGAGCATTAGGAACGACGTGGCCTACGGGGTCTGTTACAGGGATCTGGGCGTCTACGTTTGCAGGGAGGGGCGGCTTCAACAGTCCCCCGACAGCTACTGCTTCTGGGGGGTGCGGGCCCACAAGGGGGAGAAGCCGCAGTCCCGCGGGCGGCCCAGGAGTTGCGAGAGTTGGAGGAGCCCCGCGCCGTAAGGGCGAGCCGCACGCGGAGACAACCCCGGAGTCGCGACCGGGCCTGGGGCCGGGCAACTGCCCTTCACGCGCGACCCCGGAAACCAGAGCGTCACTTCCGCCGGCCGGGGTGGGCGGGGCGAGGGGCCACGTGGTCTGCGCCGACCCGGAAGTCAGCCCGCCAGGGAATTCTGGGAAACGCAGTTCCTTCCTGCTCAGCGAGGTTGACACCGCGCGAAGCTACAGCCTCCACCCACCCCGCAGGGTCACTTTGAATTTTAGGAACGGACGAGTTGAAACCACAGGCCAAGTCTATGGAATAAAGCGGCCGAATAGGCCAAGCCCTAGCCCGCAGCTATTCGGGAGGAGTATATGACCTCAACTCTCATTTTCTTTTATTTTTCCCCCCGCATATCACTATGGACTCTGATGGTCCAGACAGCAAAGCGAGGACAACTGGCCACGTCTGTCACTCGTGGGCGCTAATTCATAGTGTCGACACGCTATGGTCAGGCCTGCCAAGGTTACGCCGATGCTCCCTGGGGAAAAGTCAGGTACAAGTAATCCTAAGAGCTTGGTCAGCCCCTACATCCTACTGAACACAGTAAATCAAAGGCACTGTGCCCCTGAGACAAATATATATGAAAAGTTCCCTCTGCATTTTTGAGAGCGTTATCAACTCTAAACAAGGTGGGGGTTTGGGGAATCATGAAGACCAAAGGACAAGGTCTCTGACAGACAAGTAAGAGACAGACCTGTTTCAGAGGCTATTTGGTTCAAGTGTATTCAAAGGTACTTACTGTATTTATATATACACCATAGAAGTACAAGATTTTAAGGTAAAAAGCAGTCTGCAAAGATCTTGTCTAATTATTCACTTAAAAATGAGGACCCTTACAATAACATGGATGAATCTCAAAAATATTGTGGTAAATAGAAGAAGCTGGAAACAAAGACCACATAGTGTATAGTTCCATTTGTATAATGTTCTATAACAGGAAAAAAAATAATCTATTGTGGAAAAAAATCAGGATAGTGTTTATCTTGGGGTTCAGTGATAGAATTGACTGGGAAGGGGCCTGAGGAAACTTTCAGGGACAATGTGTGCATGCATTTGTCAAAATTCACCATATGGGTAAAGTGTACTGATGTCTGCAACTTATTTTGAAATACATCCAAAAATAAGAAGGATTAATGGGTGGATAAAAAGATAGACTGACTTGTAAAAAAAACAAAGATGGCAAGAAAATTGTATTATCTAAGTGGTGGGTGTGTAGTTCAGCCCAGGACCGAGTTGTAGATCAACGCCAACATACTGACAGGGGAAGAGATGGCAAAAAAGTAATTGGAAAAGGACACAAAAGGACATAAAATTTACTTTTGGTTAATAGGACAATATCAACAGGCAGGCTAGACATTCAGAACATCTAACGTGGTTCAATCTACTTTTAAAAAATATATGAACTCCAATCACCCCTTTGATTTCTGTTTCTCTCACAGTTGTTAAGTGCTTCCTATGCTTCCTTAGCTAAGTTATGACTAACATAACTTAGCTAAGCATTTTTGCAAATATTGTCCACAGAACATGCAGAATCTCCCTCTACCTGTTCTCACTTTAATGGCCCTGTATCAGTAAGCTATAACATAATATGCTACCGCATAACAAACCACCACAAAATTCAGTAGGTCACAACAATACACAATGTTTTCTCACTTAAATATTTGCAGAGTGGCTAGAGATTGGCCCAAGTGGGCTGGACTCCACTGGGCTGGGCTCCAGGCTCCACGTGTCTCTTTTATTTTTTTTTTTTTTTTTTGAGACAGAGCCTCAAGCTGTCACCCTGGATAGAGTGCCGTGGCATCACAGCTCACAGCAACCTCCAACTCCTGGGCTCAAGCGAGTCTCTTGCCTCTGCCTCCCAAGTAGCTGGGACTGCAGG
>CAUYRH010015334.1:0-26626 GCA_963574655.1 Perodicticus potto | reverse complement strand
GAATGGAGAAGCATGAATCCCATGTACTCAAGTTTGATATGAGGACAATTAATGACAATTATTGACACGGTGGGGGTGAGGGAAGGGGAGAACAGAGAGAGAAAGAATGAGGGAGGGGTGGGGAAAGGAAGAGCAGAGAGGGAAGGAGCGAGGGGGGTGGGGTCTTGGGGCCTTGGTGTGTGCCACACCTTTTGGGGGCAAAACTCGATTGTAAGAGGGACTTTACCCAACAAATGGAACTAGTGTAACATGGTTTCCTGTACCCTCAATGAATCCCCAACAATAAAAAAAAAAAGAATCTCATCTTACCTTAAAAGATAAATATAGACTCAGGGTGAAGGGATGGTCATCTACATTCCAGGCAAATGGAAAGCAGAAAAAAGCAGGTGTAATCCTATTCGCAGATACAATAGGCTTTAAACCAATAAAAGTAAGGAAGGATAAGGATGAAAACTTCATATTTGTTAAGGGTAATACTCAATATGATGAGATTTTAATTATTAATATTTATGCTCCCAACCAGAATGCGCCTCAATTTATAAGAGAAACTCTAACAGACATAAGCAACTTGATTTCCTCCAGCTCCATAGTAGTTGGAGATTTTAATACTCCTTCAGCAGTGTTGGATAGATCCTCCAATAAGAAGCTAAGCAAAGAAATTTTAGATTTAAACTTAACCATTCAACATTTGGATTTAACAGACAGATTTAAAGAACAGAAATTATTCCTTACATCTTCTCAGACCATCATGGAAAAAAAGTTGAACTCAGTAAAAACAGGAATCCGCATACTCGTACAAAAACATGAAAACTAAATAACATTATGCTTAATGATAGATGGGTCATAGACGAGATTAAGAAGGAAATTACCAAATTTTTGGAACAAAATGAAAACGAAGACACGAATTATCAGAACTTCTGGGATACTGCAAAGGCAGTCCTAAGAGGGAAATTTATAGCATTGCAAGCCTTCCTCAAGAGAACAGAAAGAGAGGAAGTTAACAACTTAGTGGGACATCTCAAGCAACTGGAAAAGGAGGAACATTCCAATACCAAACTGAGCAGAAGAAAAGAAATAACCAAAATTAGAGCAGAATTGAATGAAATTGAAAACAAAAGAATTATACAACAGATCAATAAATCAAAAAGTTGGGTTTTTTAAAAGGTCAATAAAATAGATAAACCTTTCGCTAACCTAACCAGGAGAAAAAGAGTAAAATCTCTAATTTCATCAATCAGAAATGGTAATGATGAAATAACAACAGACTCTTCAGAAATTCAAAAAATCCTAATGAATATTACAAGAAACTTTATTCTCAGAAATACGAAAATCTGAAGGAAACTGACCAATACTTGGAAGCACACCACCTTCTAAGACATAGCCAGAATCAAGTCGAAATGTTGAACAGGCCTATATCGAGTTCTGAAATAGCATCAACTATACAAAATCTCTAAAAAGAAATACAACCTAAAAAGAAAAGTCTGGGACCAGATGGCTTCACATCAGAATTCTACTAAACCTTTAAAGAGCAACTAGTACCTATATTACTTAACCTTTCCCAAAATATAGAAAAAGAAGGACTACTACCCAACACATTCTATGAAGCGAATATCACCTTGATCCCTAAACCAGGAAAAGACCCAACAAGAAAAGAAAATTATAGACCAATATCAGTAATGAATATTGATGTGAAAATATTCAACAAGACCCTAAGAAACAGAATACAGCAACACATCAAACAAATTATAAACCATGACCAAGTGGGTTTTATCCCAGGGTCTCAAGGCTGGTTCAATATATGTAAATCTATAAATATAACTCAGCACATAAACAAATTAAAAAGTAAAGACTACATGATTCTCTCAATAGATGCAGAAAAAGCTTTTGATAATATCCAGTATCCATTCATAATCAGAACACTTAAGAAAATTGGTATAGAAGGGACATTTTTTAAATTGATAGAGGCCATCTACAGCAAGCCCACAGCCAATATTGTATTGAATGGAGTTAAATTGAAATCATTTCCACTCAGATCAGGAACCAGGCAAGGTTGTTCATTGTATCCACTGCTTATTAACATTGTAATGGAAATCTTACAAAAAAAACAAGACAGAGATCTGAAATTTATGCATGCTAATATTAGTTCTGTTTGATGAATTTAAAAACAAATGAATACATGACAAACTTTACAATGTGTACTGTAATTATACTTTGTTCATAACTTGTTATCAGTAGGATCTTACATTCAAATGTATAAGTTCCAGTAGATAAAGAGATAAGTCTGTTTTCCTGTCTGCCTTCCTTTAATATGAATATATAATTAAAAATGGGTGATTATGGCTCAGCGCCTGCAGCACAGTAGTTACAGCTCCAACCACATGTAACTAGGGTGGCGGGTTCGAATCCGGCCCTGGGCCAGCTAACCATCAATGACAACTGCAACAAAAAAAAATAACTGGGCATTGTGGTGGGTGCCTATAGTCCCAGCTACTTGGGAGGCTGAGGCAAGAGAAATGCTTAGGCTCAAGAGTTTGAGATTGCTGTGAGCTGTGATGCCACAGCCCTCTACCAAGGGCATCATAATGACACTCTTGTCAAAAAAAAAAAAAAAAGGGTGATTATGAGATTTGTTTTTCCCCATGTCAACCTAAGCTTAGCATACCAATCACAAAGCCTAATTATTTAAAACACAATCTAGGGCAGTGCCCATTGCTCAGTGGTTAGGGCACCGGCCACACACACCAAGGCTGGTGGGTTTGAACCCGGCCCGGGCCAGCTAAAACAACAATGACAACTGCAACAAAAAAACAGCTAGTGTTGTGGCGGGTGCCTGTAATCCCATCTACTTGGGAGGCTGAGGCAAGAGAATTGCTTAAGCCCAAGAGTTGGAGATTGCTGTGAGCTGTGACACCACAGTACTCTACCCAGGGCAACAGCTTGAGACTCTATCTCAAAAAACAAACAAATAAACAAAAACACACACACACACATAATCTAGATTATAAATCAAGAACTATAAAATATTAACAGTGAGATACACACACAGTTTACATATATAATAAGCATTACTTAAAACACTGAAATGAAAGGTGACTTAACCAGAACTCACTGTTTCAGAACCCACTGAAAAATCTACCATTGGTCAAAAAACAAATTCTCCTCTAGTGTACCATAATCTCTCATGTGGATTTCTCATACCTAGATGCCTTTCAGCAAGGTTATTTTATGTCACTTTAGAAGAAAGCTGTCTGTCAATTAATACTTGAAGTTGAGCAAGACAATTAAGGTATCTATGTCCTTGTTTCTAATTGATATAGCTGTAAGTTGATTTCTATCTTTGAAATTCTTTTCTATGAAGTCATAATATTAAAATAAATAACTAAAAATATGAGTGCCTGCTATGTGCAAAAGAAACAAAAATCGCGAGTTTTAATCCTATCTGATATACTAAAAACATTGTACTTTGTAAAAGAAAGCATCAGAAAAGAAGGAAATAACTAAAAAGGGATATAAAAATTAATTTAGTTACTACATTAGGATTTGAATTCTATTTTCCTCTTTTTCTAAATTTTTAATGTTACCTTTTCCAAAAATTCTAAGTCTAATGAAAACTGAAACTTTGTATGAAATAGAAAAGAACAAATGAGATGTCCCAAAATATTGCTCTTATTTTTAAAATAGTCAAATCAATCAATAGAGAGGTTTTATGATTTAGGAGATATAAGGTATCCTCCACATTTAGTACAAATTGTTATGTAAGGTTTTTTCTAACTTGCAATAGAAATCATACTTGAGATTACAGTATATAAACTTTATCAAATATATTTTGAAAATTTCTTTCCCCCCAAAAAATTCTTTCCAAAGACAAATCAAATTAAAAAAATGAAAAAGGATATGAATAAATACATAACATATTCTCCTATTCTTAAAAATCATAAACAAGGATGGTATCTGTGGCTCAGTGAGTAGGGTGCTGGCCCCATATACCAAAGGTGGCGAGTTCAAACCCGACCTCGGCTGAACTGCAAAACAAAAAAATAGCTGGGTGTTATGGTGGGCGCCTGTAGTCCCAGCTACTCGGGAGGCTGAGGCAAGAGAATTGCCTAAGCCCAGGAGTTGGAGGTTGCTGTGAGCTGTGTGATGCCACGGCACTCTACCAAGGGTGATAAAGTGAGACTCTGTCTCTACAAAAAAAAAAAAAAACCAACATAAACAATTGTTGCGTGTATAATGTGAAGTTATTTAATTCACTTTAGGACTTACAATATATTATAGTATACGAACTAACCTTACGTAGGGCACAGGGTCATTCTGAATCATATTAAGTAGCCATTGCAGTTCTTCATAACTCCGGTCCACTGAAAATAAAAAAAAGACAACATATTTGTTGTTAATTATAACAAATTAAATAACAAATGACAAGCTGAGACAACCTTTACAATTGATATTTAGGACTCTGCCTTGGTTGAATTTTCATAGTTAGGCTATAGGCAAGTTCTTGTATTTACTTAATTTCCTGACCCTTTAAATCACAATGACAGTTCTGAAACAATCATGTAAAGTATAAAAATGGGAGGGAATCCAATTTTAAGAACTCATTTCTAAGAACAGTAGGGAACCCAATTCTTAGTAAAAGAATTAGACTTGAATATTCTTCCTCTCAATTTATAAGATTTATAAGATTTCCAAAGACCAAAAATCACTTCCTCTCAGTGCAGCAGCCGTTTTCGACCCTGCTTGCTCTCTTTTCTTAAAAGCATACTTTCACTTTCAATCTTTCAATTAAAAAGCCACGTTGCTTGGCTTACATGGTACATCCTGAAATTCTTTTCCCAAAGATCACCAAGAATATGCAAAAACCTCCACTTGGAAGCCAATAACAATAGTACCATGTGCATAATTTTTACATCATTAAAAAGCTCAAACCAATGGCAAATGCAACATAAAAAATGACTAAAATAGTTATTTTCATTCACCTTTCAATGTTTTTCTTTTTTAGAAACAGAGTCTCACTTTATTGCCCTCGGTAGAGTGCTGTGGCGTCACACAGCTCGCAGCAACCTCCAACTCCTGGGCTTAGGCGATTCTCTTGACTCAGCCTCCCGAGTAGCTGGGACCACAGGCGCCCGCCACAATGCCCAGCTATTTTTTTTTATCTTTTTTTGCAGTTCAGTTGGGGCCGGGGTGGGCTTGAACCCACCACCTTCAGTATATGGGGCTGGCGCCTCACTCACTGAGCCACAGGTGCCACCCACATTTTCAATGTTTTGCTTTTACGATTTGAAATGCTTTGTCTTCAGAATTTTATCCCCAGTATTTTTCATTTCTTCCATTTTCTAATTTGAATATTTAAACAAAATTTAACACAAAGTAAAGTCTGGATTCATAGCTCACATTTAAACAACAATCAATTAAATTAAGCCTATCAATTAGCAATCTTCTGGAAATCATATTATTTCATTTCAGATAGTACTAATTCATAAAATTTTCTTCATATGTATAAGACACTAAATATCATTCACATATATTAGGAAAGAAGTTGAAAACACTAGCATATTTGGTAGATCTCAAAACTTCTAGATTTCATGAATTGGTAAGACCCTGAAGCAAAAATGGAAACAAAAAATTACCCTTTTTTTTCCTGCCAAGAAATTCATTTAACAATAACAAAAGAACCACTATTTTCACAATTATTTCTTACAAGCAAGGCTATTTTAACCTTCAATAAAAAAGAACAAATGACAGTCTTTTCAGAACTTAGGGCAGTAACATATACATATTATACTGTTAGTACTCTTTCTTAACTTTCTGAGTGTAAACAAGAAATTTTACTAGAATTTACAGATAATTACCAAGATTAGAGTACACGTTCCTCTACTTAACATTTTTAAATAAACCAGTGTCTACTAAAGAATATCCCTCACCCCTTCCTCTCTTTTCCAAAGTCAGACACGAACCTTTAATACAGTTCCTCATGTTGTGGTAACCCTCCACCATAAAATTATTTTCGTTGCTACTTCATAACTGTAATTTTGCTACTGTTATGAATCGAAATGTAAATATCTGATATGCAGGATGTATTCAGGCAACCCCTGTGAAAGGGTCGTTCAACCCCCAAAGGAGTCACGACCCACAGGTTAAGAACCACTGCTTTAACTTATGTACGCTTCTCATATTTTAGTGCTTTCATCTGGAATTTTAGATGTAGAGTACATTTACATATTCCTTCTACTTGCATGCTGTTTCTAAAAAAATTACTTTTTACATGTGCACTAAATTTAATGCACCGATTTAACAAATTGTTCATTTCCTATTTTTGCCAATCTTGACTCACATCCAAGTCAGCTGAAAATTATGTCTGGGAGTTTATGTTTTGTTTTCTCAAAGTAAATTTATTTCAGGTTAATGCGAGGGTGCAAACAACCAGGTCAAAATGTTTGATTTTGTTAGGACATAACCTTCTGTGATTATGTCCCACGCACAAAAGGTGTGCCAAACACCCCCACCCTGTGCCCATTCAGTGATAAACACCCAACCCCACCCCCCCAACTTGAATTGAAATGAGATTTTCTCCTATGTGGGTTAGCATCAGATCATTTACTGGCTTCATATTAGTATTGAGAACATTGGATAACTGCTTTTTCATTCTTGTGGTATTTTAATAAGAAGAATGTGTTTCAATTACAACCAGGATATTACAAAAGATGTGAAGTCACCATCTTTTTTAATGGCCAAATCCTATTCCATGGTATGCATATATCACAATTTGTTAATCCATTCCTGAGTTGATGGGCATTGAGATTATTTCCATGTCTTGGCAACCGTAAATTGAGCTGTGATAAACAATCTACTGGAAGTTATGTTTTTAAGAATGATATACAGGATATGTAGTTATAATCCCACCAGGCTACATGAGCAACAACTTAGCAAGGTAGAGAGCCTTGGATCATAATTTTAATACTAATAGCCATTTATTTGCTCACTGTCTTGTCTGTTCATATTCAGAAGAATTCAGAGGCCACACTATTCTTTCACCTTGTATGATAACCTGGTTCTAACGTTCCCAAGAATTTACACATTTCTCCTTAACCTTAAAAATTAAAGTTTCATCAGATCCACCCTAGGTCAGCTCTACTCATACCCTTTCAAAGTATTCTATTATTTCTTAGATTACTGCTTTCTTCCACCTGCTCTATTCTTCGTGACTTTTTCTTTCTTTACATTTTCATCTCTTTATTGTTCTCTTCTGAATTTCTGAAGACGTTTTGAGTATGTATTTGTATGTGAGTTCTCTTACCCAGTTTTTGGCCTTACTTATGTGTTTTCCAACTCATGAAGCCTTGTCTAATTACTGAAGTTCCTATTTATGTTTGTTACCCTACTTTCACAAACACAAATTTTTACACAAGAATAAGATGATTTCCTTAATCCTTCTTAAAAATTTCCCCCAAATCTTCCCCTATTTCTAAAAATAACATGCAATTAAAGATACAAGATAATACACTGACTTCTTGGAAAGGCCAAAAATATCTATAATTTTATTCTTTTCCTTCATTTTTTATTACATGAATTCTATATTTAGCAAAGATTAGTTCTAAATTGGTAAATCAAAAATTTAAAATAAAAATATCTTTACATACTAGGAAAACCTCAATAACCAAGATTGGCTTTAAGAGTAAATAATTCTTTCTAAAATGATATGAGCATCTTAATCTCTAAACTATTACCTTTAGTATAATCAACGACTGCTTCCAAAGCTGCTATCCTGATGTCCACAAAGTGGCCATATTCAGCATAAGATTTAAAAAGAGCTGGATCACTTGGTACATGCCCATTCTTCTGAAGCACCCGAATAGCTCTCAAACAACTAGGGGAAAAAATTTATTTAAGTTAATTGCTTTCATGAAGGCATTATGAATCAAATTTGTTTAGCAGGTATTAGAGCTTCATCTGTGGCAATAAATTTAAAGGCTGATATGAGTTGAATCCACCTTCAATTTTGTAATTGTCATGCACCACTAAAGACTTCTCAGTCAGTGATAGACTGTGTATATAATGGTGGTCATCCAAGTAAGTTAAAATTTACGGAAGCCTAAGTGTGTACAGTGTTTATAAAGTCTATAGTAGTATACGGTAATGTCCTAGGCCTATACACTAACTCAGCACTCACTCACTACAGTAGCTTCCAGTCTTACAAGCTCCATTTAAGGCAAGTGCCCTATACAGGTGTATCATTCTTAAACTTTTTTTTTAAGCATTTTATTTTATTTTATTTTATTTTATTTTATTTATTTATTTATTTTTTTGAGACAGAGACTGAAGCTGTCACCCTGTGTAGAGTGCTGTGGCATCACAGCTCACAGCAACCTCTAATTCCTGGGCTCAAGCGACACTCCTGCCTCCGCCTCCCAAGTAGCTGGGACTACAGGTGCCCACCACAATGCCCAGCCATTTTTTGGTTGCAGCGTCATTGTTGTTTGGCAGGCCCGGGCTGGATTCAAACTTGCCAGCTCAGGTGTACATGGCTAGTGCCTTAGCCGCTTGAGCCACAGGCGCCGAGCCCATTTTTAATCTTTTATACTGTATTTTTCCTGTACTTTTTTTATGTTCAGATGTATTTAAGTATACAAATACTTAACCAATGTATACAACTGCCAAAAGTATTCAGTACAGTAACATACAGGATAAACCTGTACAGGTTTATATCCTAGGAACAAAGGCTATAAAGCCTAGGCATGCAGCAGGATGTATCATCTAGGTTTGTGCTAGTATACCTAATGATATTCACACGGACAATGAAATCACTTAAGTCAATTCTCAGACTTAAGAGAATTGTTAAGTGCTGCATGACTACATTAAATTTTTGTAATCACGATAAAAGTTCAAAATTAATAAACATCTAAATCCTATTAAAACAAATTTTAAAACTCTAAGTTTCAAGTATCATTATAATTGGAATGCTCTTCAGAAAAAAGCACTTAGTATAAAATATAATTTAAATAAAATCTTTTCTTCAAATGTTTTAGTAATACATTCACTATACAGATCAGTAGTTCTCAACCTACGACTTGTGACTCCTTTGGACTGTATTAAAGGGTTGTGGCATTAGGAAGGTTGAACACACTGATGTAGATGGAAGGTTAAAATTATTTATGTTTGAATCGGTAATCAACTTTTAGCAAACTCCTAAAGAAAGAAACAGAACTTTTTGATAACCATATACAAAGAAGCTGATAGAAGTAAAAGTAAGAAAGCTAAGGCTTGGTGCCCGTAGCACAGTGGTTACGGCACCAACCACATACACCAAGGGTGGCGGGTGAACTCGGCTCAGACCAGCTAAACAACTGCAACCAAAAAATAGTCGGCCTTGTGGCAGGTGCCTATAGTCCCAGCTACTTGGGAGGCTGAGGCAAGAGAACCAACCACGTAAGCCCAAGAGTTTGAGGTTGCTGTGAGCTGTGATGCCACAGCACTCTACTAAGGGCAACATAGTGAGACTCTGTCTCAAAAAAATAAATAAATAAATAAAAGAAAGCTAAGAAGAAAAATGTTTATACTATATTTAATGAAATAAAAGAATAGACAGACATCAGGAAGTGTTTATAATACAAACAGAATTCAAAAATAATACATACAATATAATCTCAAGTAATTAAATATTTATACAGTTACAGAGGGAAAAAGTTTAGAAAGATATTTTCCAAATATTAATAATTTATCTGTGCTTGGTAGATCAGAGAGAATTTTAGTTTTCTCTTTTACTTTACTATATTTCCCAATTTTCCATGAGAATAAATTTCTTTTTTTTTAAAGACAGAGTCTCACTTTGTTGCCCTAGAGTATAGTGCCATGGCGTCATAGCTCACAGCAACCTCAAACTCTTGAGCTCAAGAGATCCTTTTGCCTTAGCCTCCTGAGTAACTGGGACTATAGGTGCCCACCACTATGCCCAGCTATTTTTAGAGACAGGGTCTCGCCTTTGTTCAAGCTGGTCTCAAACTCCTGAGCTCGAGCAATCCACCTGCCTTGACCTCCCAGAGTGCTAGAATTACAGGCATGAGCCACCAAGCCTGGCTGAGAATAAGTTTCTTTTGTAGTTATCAAAAAAAAAATAAAAAATTTAATCATACCTAACAGTGATGGTATGTCTATAACTTGGAAGAAGTTTTTCCATATTCAAAAACCTGGTGATTTCTTCAAGAATAAGTCGCACATCAGGATTTAAATTATCCAAAGTTCTGACTTCATTATTCACACTGACGGCAGGTGTAACAGAGTTGGCCAGGGCATCAATCATTTCCGCACGATAATAGTTATCTGAAAACTAAGCCAAAGAATAATTTAAAAAAATAACAAAATTCATTCTTCTGGTCAAAATTAATGAAATAAAATGTAACTTAAAAATATAATTTATCTGAAAATACAAGCAAGTTCACACAACTAACTATTCAATTCTGTCCCTGGCATAGAGCCACTTTGGAAAATAGAGTGAGAGAGATGCACTAACCAGTGACATATTACTGAATAAGTATTTACTATATGCCAGTACTCTTTTATTAAACTAAAAGGAGACGGCAGCCCACAAATCCTGGTGTGACAAAGCTTCAAACCAGCCATTTAATGCTCTAAATACAAAACTCACAACCAAGGATCACCAGATGTTTGAAGAAAGCATCATCATAAAAAATATAGAGACCAGAACAAACAGGAAAAAAGCAACTTGAGAGGGCGGCGCCCGTTGCTCATCGAGTAGGGCGCCGGTCCCATATACCGAAGGTGGCAGGTTCAAACCCGGCCTCAGCTGAACTGCAAAACAGAAAAATAGCTAGGCGTTGTGGTGGGTGCCTCTAGTCCCAGCTACTCGGGAGGCTGAGGACCAGAGAATCGCCTAAGCCCAGGAGTTGGAGGTTGCTGTGAGCTGTGTGACGCCACGGCACTCTACTGAGGGCGATAAAGTGAGACTCTGCCTCTACAAAAAAAAAGAAAAGAAATAGAGAATTCAAGGAAAAAAAAGTTCAATATTGTCTAAGAAAGAACCAATTAACGTGTGTCTTCTAATAGCCTAACATTATTTTAAAAAGAAAAAAACATGCACAGAATAGAATCCAATTTAATTGAAATATAAAATAAACTCTCTCAAACTTCTGAGCAAAAAAGAGATAGAAAATAGAAGGAAAAGCATAAGGAAATTGGAGGGCTAGTACAGGAGACATAACTATGATAGCAGGAGTCCTGTCAGAGAAGCAGACACAATTGAGAAGGAAACTGTTAAAAAACAAAAATCTAAATCCATATCCCTGTTAATTCCCAGAGAAGCAGTTTATTAAAAAGTAATCTGAATGTGGCTTGACTTAACTCAGCAAACTAGATGCCTTGGCCTGGGAATATGAATACAGAAAAAAGTGAATTAGTTCTATTAGTCATTTAAAAAAATATTTTGTGCTCACACCAACTGCCAGGCAACTGGAAGAGGAATACCTGTCCTTTTTTGACTTTTATTGTGGAGGCAGAACCTCACATAAACACACTAATGTGGAGTCGCTAAACATTTTTTGGTTCAGATACTGGGCAGGAAAAACCATAAGGCACATAACAACAAACAAAACCAAAGGAAAATACGCAGAAAGTGTTCACTATGGATAAAGTTTTGCTTTTGGATCACTCCAATGACTAAAAAATTAAGCACTATAACTTCAGTTTACTGGAGCCAAAGAGAATGATCATGATTTTCTTGTTTTTACCATGCTAATTTTATTTCAACACAGATGCGTTTATCAACATTTTCTTTCACAGTATCTGAGCTTCGTTTCACACCATTCAGAGATTATTCAAATCACGTCTACAGGTTTTGTTCAAGTACTTTTATAGTTTGTTATCTCCAATAACTACTTTACCAACAAAATAAGAACCCCCTTTTTCAGAACTGAACCTTCGGATAAGAAAATGGATTCAGAAATGAAAAATGAGAAGCAGACCTGAGTAGGGAAAACAAAACATTTAATTTTTACCTTCAGACCACATCTAGTTCTCATAGAAACTGTTAACAATGATTGAACGAGCTTGGTTATCTATCACCCCCAGGTTACAAGAGACAAAGTGAAGAAGTAATTTGTGGAACACAACCAAGGAGGGTCACTTAGTACAGCAAAAATTACCATTCTCTATACTGGAGCAAGAATGATCAATGTTTTTAATGACAATCCTTTGGTATCAGTTTTGCACACCTTATTTAAGATTGTAGAGAAATTTCATACACATACATGAGGCCTGTATGCAAAATATCCAGCCACTGTTAATAAAATGAAAACAGTTTGCTCAACACTGATGTAACCTAGCAGCCAATGAGAGTGGACTGGGGCCAGGTACAGTGGCTCATACCTATAACCCTAGCACTCTGAGAAGGCAAAGCGGGTGTACTGCCTGAGCTCATGAATTCAAGACCAGCCTGAGCAAAAGTTAAGACCCATCTCTATTAAGAAAAAATAGGAAAATGGACTGGAATGTGGACGCATAAACAATGATGACTTCTTTGTACTAGTAAGTGGGTGCTAGAGCTGAGAGAGAGCAGGTGTACTGTGTGGCTATCACATTCAAAATGACGGAGTAGAACAACAAATCTGAATTAAATTTTGTGTTAAACTTTAATATTCCTCTGTGGAAACTATTTGGATGATTCAGAAGGCTTTTGGAGATCATGCAATGAGGATGTTGCAAATAAAAGTGTGACATGAATTCTTCAAAGATTGTCGAGAATCTGTTCAAAGTGATCAACGTTCAGGAGTGCCTCAAACACGCAGAACACCTGAGAATGCTGGAAGTGAACTAGCTGCCCCTAACAGACACAGCAGCTGACAATGCAGGGAAGTGTACCGGCTGCCCCTAACAGAGACCAGCAGTCGGCAGTGCGAGGGCTAGAAGCGATCTAGGGATTCCAAAAACTACTATGTCCAGGATTTTGATGCAGGCTCTTGGCATGAAACATGTGATGGAAAAATGAATTCTGTGCTACCAATGAACCCTTGGCAGGAAACCAAGAGCAGAACTGCACGACTGGATCACTCTGTAGTCCATGTGCCTTGTTTGTCACTTGCTGGAGGAAATAATACCAAGTATGTACACTAAATTGCTACTAAAGTAGAAGAAACATCATGCTATATTTGCTAATGACTTGTTCTAAACAGCTACCAATGAACCACATTTCCTCAAGAAGGCTATAACTGGAGATGAATTGTGGATCGATGACTATGACCCAGAAACCAAAGCCCAGTTGTCCCAATGGAAGTTGCCAGGTTCTCCATACCCAAAGACAATCCAGTAATATATATGAATAAGAAAAGATGAATATGAGTCACATTTGAGCACCTCTTATAACTATAAAAGTCACATGTGACTTGGTATTACAAATTTAATATAGCTTTTTTGCTTTCTTAATGTATACCTTTTTTTGTACACTCTCTTTAGTAACCTGGCCCAGAAAGTTTACAGATAGGGTAGAGAAGAAGTTCTCAGAATCATTCAAAGCAGTGAATTAAACACAAACACCCCTGAATTATCTTCTGATTCGGTAAGCTTCCACAGATTTAATACATAAGACAGAACTGAGAACCATAGACAACAAGACGGTAAACTGGACTACCTTTCCAATTTCATCAATTCTTATAATTCTGTAACTTTGTGGAAGAAAAACATTCAAAGTGAAGTAAAAGCACAAGAAATAATGTTACAAAACAATTAAATTAATTAATATAAAAAATGTAGAAAAAGTACTTATAGCACCAAGACCATATGCAAATGTTACACCATTTACATGAGGGGCATAAGTATCTGTAGACTTTGGTATGAGGGGGGTCCTGGAACCAATCCTTCATGGACACTGAGAAACAACTATCCCAGGAAGTCGTGTTTACTTCCATTGTGTAGCAATTACCACATGTGACTATTAACTGTTTACTTGTCTGATTCCCCTATGAGGCTGCATCCTTGTGGGCCCAGAATTAGCCTACTATACAGTAAGTAGTTGTTCAGTAAATGTTTAATGAATAAATGAAATTCCTGAAGACATCAATCATCTTTTCTTTCTATTTAACATGGTATACTACCTAGTATAGCATATATTTTCAAAAACATTTAAGGATTATTAGACTGGTAACAAGAAAGGTGAGATAACTTTCAAAGCATGGCACTAATAACTATTTGCTAAACAAACGAATAAAAACACATAATGATTTAAAAAGAAAAAAAAAAGCAAGACCAAATTCATCAATGAACAAGTTAATCTCAATTGGGAACTATTTTCTGAGCATCATTTGGTAAAATAAAAATAAAATTGTTTTGTGAGACTTAACCAAGAGAAATGTTGGCTGGATCCCCCAAATCTGATAGACTACTATCTCCACACTACAAAAGACCTAGAAACATTTAAAAACCAATTAGTCTTGGTTTTCATGTACTGGTTATCTTAAAAAATCATGTTTGTATGTCTCCGTCCTTACAAGTTTCCAGTACATGAAGTCCAGTACACTGGACTCAACAGTGGTTTTGTAGATTAAACACATCTTTAAAAACAAAATATAACTTATAATATTAAGAACCTTACCTTATTTTTCCTGTTGTCATTATACTTGATTAAATCTAAAATAAATGTTAACACTTCTTTGGGACAAAGGTTATGAACATCTCTTAATAAAGCCATTGCAACTGGCATAGTCTACAAAAAAAAAAAAAGAGACTTATTTTAAGCACATAACCCAACTCTTCCATTTTCCCTACTACAATCCATTGAACTATACAGATAAAAAAGTTATTATGTGGTTAACATCGGTATCTGGACAGAGTGTTATGCCCCTATGTCCCACCCCCTCCTACTACAATATGTAGTCTCAAAGCATCTAACAAAAGAAAAGAGTTGGGTGGGAAACCAAGGGCAGAGCTGCATGACTGGACACATTCTGCAGGCTATGTGCCTTGGTTCTCATTTGCTAGAGGAAATATACCAAGTGTATAACATAAACTGTATAAATCCACTTCTGTGTAGATATAATGGAAAGGGTATGAATTTTATCTGTAGAAGACTATTATTCAACTCAGGCCCCTACTACCTACTAAACTAGATGTCGTTAGCTAGTTGCTTACTTAGTAGAAGCCTCACTTCCTAACAACCAGCTTTAGGATTAAATGATATGGAGTCATTTGGCATATGGTAGAGCATTATCATTAATCTTAGAACACACTGACTCTCCTACCAACCAATCCTCAACCCAAGGAGAAATGGTAAATTATCTGAAATCCAGCCTAACTTGCCCCTTTCCAAATTTTCAGAAGCAACTTTTCAAAGAAAGTAGAAACATGACTCACATATAGTGGTAACTATCAGTAAAACAAAGCTAACTAAACTCTAGGCAGAACTACAGATGAGTAGAAACCTTAGTCCTTAGCACATGAGAAGATATGGACTATTCCCTCTTCTTATTCAACTATACCCTCTAAATTGGAGGTCAGAAAGGAGAATGGATGGCTCATTTGCTTGTCTAAAGAAAGAGACGAAATAGAAGCAACAGTAGTCAATGTTAATGCTATGAGAACAGTGAGAGTGCTCTTTTCCATAGAAACCTGAGTCCTATACCGTTTTGGTTTTGCCCTTTTGGGACTCAAGTTTGATTTAGGTACCAATCCTCCCTTTCTCTTTCCTGCCCACTAGAAGTATTATACAAAAGGGGAGTTGGTCTAAAAAGATTGACTTTGTAGATTTTTTGACTGCAACTTCCAAGAAAAAAACGTATTTTATAACTCAACCTAACACACACACACACACACAATTTACAATGTATACAAACTAAAAAATAAAATCTAAAAAAGCCTTATATTTACCCTCATCACCAATGAAGCATTGAGATACTGCCTATTTTGTCTTCTTTTATTTAAAAAAATAAACAAAAACTTCTAAATAGACTTCATGACCCCCTCACTAATGGTTCACAATTCCAATTTGAAACACTGATCTAATGTTTATGGAAGCACAGTGGCACCTGAAAGAGATGTATCAGACAGACACAGAAATGAACTTGTTTCCATATCATAAATTAGTGAAAGGGCAATATAGAGCTGAGGAAAACATTTCTGTTCAGTTCTTAAAATAAAATAATAGGATGTTACAGACTTCTTTGAGCACACTGATACTACTTTTCCCCCAAACCTGGATCATCCTAAATTTGTTCTGCTAATAAATTTACTATAAATATATCATGACTTCCACTCTCAACAAGCACCCAGGATTGCTGCTGGGCAATCCTTTTACTTTTTCCTCTATCATACAGAAATTTCAACTTGCCTAGAACCTCCCTCAACGTCTTTATCTTTTCACTTGTTTTTAATTTGCATTCCACCTGCCTAAGAAAAAAGTATGTTCTTATCTTTTCTAAAATGTACTTCCTTACTGTACCTAATACTTTCAGAACTTGGTCCATCTTCTCTCTTATATTTGCTTTCTCCCATTTGACTATTTTCTCTCTCCCTCTTCACTGTCTCTTTCCTCTGCACCAAGTTCCTTATTCCTCTGTACAAAGCTAAACAAACCCCAAAATCCTTTTATCAGCCACGCTATATCCTCAACATAGATCCTTTTCCTCAAATAAATCATAAAAGAATATGCTTCATTAGTTTTCTCTACTTCAACTTCACTGTTTCTTTCTAGTTCAAACTAGTTTAATCTGATCTCTGCCATCATTACTATATTGCTCAGTAACTATACAAATGATTTCCAAATCGCCCAAATGCTAACCAGCCTATTATTCCCATATCCCTCCCTAAAACAGTGACTCTAACCATCCCAAATCACTACTTTCTAAATTACCATCCACAGAAAACTTACCAGGTAGTAAGTATAATATAAACCACATTATACACTTAATCTTACTTAATTTTTAAAAAGATAAATTTTATAATTGAGTAAACTGAGGCCTAGAAAGTTAAGAAACCTGTCCATGTGCAAACTGATAGCGATAACAGGGCTGGGACAAAACTAGAGCTCCTTGGGGTCAGGTGAGCTGTCGACATTCTGCAAGGACTGCCATCAGAATAGCTTACTCACTGCTTCGTACCCCACACAATCAACCAAAAAGGCAAATTAACCATTTCTATTCACTTTAGTACTATTTTTGGACAGTGAATTACATGCATATAAATCATAAAAATCAATAAAGTATCCCTTAAAGTTTTGGGGAAAACTGTCCATGCAAAAAAAAAAAAAAAAAAAAAAAGAACAAAGACAAAGAAAATAAACACAAATATTAATTAAAAGTCTCCAAGTTAAACTGAGATATATAAAAACAACCATGAGAAAACTAAAAAGTAAACTGTACCTTCTGTAGAAAGTAACTTTGAAAGCTCATAAAGTTGTTTGTTTTCACAATGTTTGGACAAGTTTTACAACAAAACATTCTAGTAAAGAGTGATTTCATGGCTGGTGGTCCTGTCCATGTGCTCACCATAGAATTTGCAATCTGCAAATCATTAGAAAATGAAATAATTTCCATTACTGTTACAAACATTTTTAAATAAATAAAACAGCTTTCAAAG
Organism: Perodicticus potto; assembly: GCA_963574655.1. Taxonomy (NCBI): domain Eukaryota; kingdom Metazoa; phylum Chordata; class Mammalia; order Primates; family Lorisidae; genus Perodicticus; species Perodicticus potto. The sequence goes on along the minus strand of CAUYRH010015334.1, from coordinate 9,052 downwards.
TTATTGATAGTAAACTAGATTAGTTGTCAACAATTTTAATTCTCAGAAACTTAATAAAATTTACTATCTTTTTCACCATTTTTAAGAAAATATATAAACTCACCCAACAAAAAAATTTAGGTGTGTTTGTAATTATTTTTACAAGTTAATTTCTAAATTACAGTATTTTATGTTTTAAGAAAATATATGCAAAATACTTTTATTTTGAATAAGTTTGTCTTTATTCATTTAAGCAGATATAACTGTAAAGTTTTAAATTTACCAAACAGAAACATCACCATGAATTTTAAAGGTTTTTCAATCTACCCTAATTGAAAAACAAGCCAAATACAGTGCTTGTATTTATTTGTAACGATTTAAACCATTACAAAAACAAAACAAACAAAAAAAACCCCCACATGTTGTTATCAATATTTTTAGAGAATATAAAAACCATGCCTAGAAAGAAATTATGGTTAATTTTTAAACAACATATTCTACAACTTTATGGATCTGCTGAAATCTTAGTATGCAAGAATCACAAATGTCTTTAGAGAGGCAATAAAATTATATCCAGAGCAGATGATTACTGAAGAAAATCACTGTTTTTCCTCATCTATCTGAGAACACAGGACTTCCAACTACTCATTTGTTATTAAAAGTAAAACGAATCTAAACAATTACAATTTGCTGCAATATAAAGACAAATGAATTTAGCAGCGGGGAAGGTAAGAGTCAGTAAATGGGAATGAACCTATTATCAAGATGCTTTCCAAACATCTGGAAAATGTAATTTCTGGACAAAATTTTGTCTGCATTTTTCTGGTTTTCATTTGTTCTACCTCCAGAGTTTTCTGCACGTAAAGAAAAATATTGGGTTTTCTTAATAAATTTTCTATTCTAGAATGTTAAATATAGAGCCATCATTTTAAATTATTTACCACTAATATTGATTATTAAGCCCAAATTAATGTAAATAATTACCACAGTGGGATAATTAAGACTTACTGATCTCATGTACTATAATGTAAAGTATCAGTCAAACCAAGGATTTTCTTACCAAATATATTCTTTGCTTTAAAAATGAGGTTGGCAATTCAATAAAATGGTGAAAATTTTCTTTGGTTTTAAAATCTGACATCTCAATTTGACAATTTGTACATTGTTGTGCATATCTTTTTCCAGGTCAAAAATTGTTTCTTTTAAAACAGTCCTGTCAAATGCATTTGGCAAATGCTTTCAAAGAATCAGCTACCAAGTAAATTTAAAGACTATGTGAATTTTATTTCTTTCTCAGAGGTTTTGAAAAAATTATATATAGTAGTCATCTTGTTTCCTATCTGCTATATATAATCTCACCTTTGCAAGGCAGAAGCAAGCTGACATTCTTACTCGGTAGAAACACTGCTCTTGTTCTAAAATATCAGTGAGCGCAAGCCGAGATGCTGGAGTAGGGAATTTTTCCAAGGCCAAAATGGATTCCTGCTGTGCAACAACATCCCTCTCATAGCGGAGCTGATATTGCCACATAAAATCAGCTTGCTCAAATTCTACCTTCCTCAATACTGACATATCTGGGTCTATCCTTATCCACAGCAAAGGGGAATCAGCACTGAAAGAAAATAAAATTTTCTTATTTTAATTTTTAAAACTTATATAAAGTCTATAAGTTTATAGGAAAAAGCCAAACCATTTGTTAACCAGGTTTTCTTTTAGTCACAGTAGTCAAGGCTACCCAAAGTTTCACTGCATTCACTTTTTTAAACCACACTGACAAATTCCTCATTGTGCTTCATGTAGTTCACCTTTCTCACAGTGGCTAATCTACAACTATTTTGGTATATTTATTTTTCTTCAGGGATAAGAAAATAGTTGTCACAAAGGAGAATGAATCTTTCATTTTTCATCTGAAAATAATATTTTTGAGACTGTGATTTGTAATGTGAAAAGAGAGTAAGACAAATTTCTTTACTTAACTTCCGATAACCTAATAGTAATTCCCTTTAATAGAAAGCAATTTCTAACTAAAAAACAAGCATTAATTTTACTAAATAATTTGTTTAGCTGACTTTTAACACTTCTTTAAAATGCTAGACTCGTGATCATCTTTTTTAAACAGCACGTTATCAAATCATTATTTGGAGGCATATCACAAATTTATCCTCATGTACTTCTCAAAGTAACAAACACAGTTTTAAAAATTTAGTCTATATCAACACTTTCATCAAAATAATACTACCTGTGATATTAATGCAACTCAACAAACACCACTGGGTGGTGACGATAGATATAATACTTGTGGTTATATTTAAATCTTAAAATTAACTTATCTTGAAGGGCAAAATCAGTGAACATAACCCATGTATAAGTATAAACAGTAGTGATAATTTGGCAATCAAGTTAGTAAATAATAATAGATGTTTTATAAAAAATATACAGACACAGAATGGATGGGTAAAATAGGGATTACTTTAAAAATAAAAACACTAAAAACAACCCCACTGTCAATCAACAAATATTACCACATAAAATTTAGAATAGCATTTTTAAAATTGCTTTGCAAACACAGGGAGCCTCGAAGTACCCTGGAGTCCTATTCCAAAGACACATAGAATCAGTATCACTTGGGAGCTCAGGAGAGAAATACAAATTATCAGGCTCCCTTAGAGTAGTACTAGATCAGAAACGGTATTTTAACATCTCCAAGAGATTTGCATGCATGTTGCAGTTTGAGAAGCCGTGTTCCTGGCCACCAAGAGAGAACAAGAAAACTGCCTGTCAGGACTGTGCCTACCACTACAACCATCCTGCATTTCCTCTTAATTTCACTTAGGCCAAGGCAGATGTATTTTAATCTCTTTAATTAGTTATGATTTTATGTAAAATTTGTTCTTACCATAGGATTTATGTTTACTTTAAGAAGTTTTGAAAGCATTCATTTGGAGGACAATTATATCCTTTTAGATATGACTAATAAACGAGACAAATGAAAATGCAGGAAATACTGTAGTCTTAAATTTAATTTAGCTAACTTACTCCATTGCAGAAAGATCCATATCAACTTCTTCTCCATTCATCAGTGGAATTTTTTTCTTTTTATTCCTATATTTAAGGAAAAGTAAGTTTAAAAAACTTTGTGATTTTCAATTCTTAATGGAGATTAAGGGCAGCTAAAGTTCACATAAAGGACTTCGGAGGGCAGGAGGGTGGGAATGGAATAAAAACGTATTTGTTAGGTAAAATGAACACTGTTCTGGTGATAAACCCACCAAAGCCCTTATTTAAGCATTATATGAGATACCCTTGTAATGAAAGCTATTAGAGTAATAAAACATCTTATGAGTACTAAGATACAGAACTAATTAATATGCACAAAATTTAAGAGAAGCAAAATCAAAAGCAACTGTTCCTATGTAAATTACTCTCACATCACAAAACCTAGTGAATAACACGTTAAAAACTAAGGGAAGGGCAAACAAAAATAGGAACAAAGAACAAAGTGCTCATGTGTTCCTCACACCAAAGAATACTCAAACGACACCCTATTACTATAGAGAAAAAAGGCCTGAGTGTAGCAATCACATGCTCTTAATTTCTAAGGTGGAAAGGACAAAAAGAAATAGGGATTTCACTCTGAATTAATTATTTTCTCAGGAAAACTAGGGACGATCTGGCTAGTGGGGAAAACATGTTGAGTTCCTCCAGGGCCCCCCAGCAATGGGGCACTTTTGCTTGAATGTGGTATCTCCCTGCTGGGAAAATGCAGCCCTCTGGCAAACTTGCTGCTTGTGGCATGCATAAAACTTCAATGATTACATAAACCCGTGTACCATCCACGAAGTGACTGTGGAGATCATGTTGTCATTGTGAACACAAGACACATTGCATTTTCTGGAAACAAATGGGAATAAAAAATATACTCCTCACACACTGGCTACCCAGATGGATTTAGACAAATAACAGCTGCTTGCCTTCACCAAAGGGATACTGTGGCAATTGTAAAACTAGCTATTTATGGCATGTTGCCAAGAAACCCTCGCAGAAGAACAATGATGCAAAGGTTGCATCTTTTCCCAAATGAGAATATTCCAGAAGATATTCTTAAGAACTTAGTGGAAGAGCTTCCTCAACCATGAAAAATACCTAAACATCTAGATGAATACACACCAGAAGAAATAGACGCTTTTCTAAGAGTGTGGTCTCCACCTGAAGATTACCGGCTATAAGAGAATGAAAATTGCAGAAAATAACAGGGAGGTGACTGAAACTTTCTTCTACTGAGCTACTCTAACCTGCAGGGCAGAGTACAAGAACCGCTACAGCTCAGCACCTGCTACAAGTGCGGAATATTTGGGGGGAAAGGTGAGGAAGGATATTCCTTCAATAAGAAATTACAGTACGATATACTATTTAATAGAATTGTTTTATTATGTAATCTTATTTGAATGTTTTACATGCTAATAAGGATAAAAATGCTTACTTGGTTAAAAAAAAAATTTTTCTCAGAGTAAGAATAATTACAGAAAGAGTTCAGAATCAAGTTCTTTGAAGGCTTTCAAAATTAATAGAACTTCTGTCTGACATGAACTAAACAAAGACATCAATATAAAACTTTTATTCCACAATAACTAAGAAAATGCCATGAAGGCTAGGTTAAACAGTTTGATGAAAATATTTCAGATTGTTTATGAAACCAGCACATTGTACCCCATGATTGCATTAATGTACACAGCTATGGTTTAATAAAAAATAAATAAATAAATAAATAAATAAATAAAACTTTTATTCCTAAAATGCTGATACTCCTCCAGCAAAGAATAGAAATGTTCTTCTTTCATTACTCTGAGTACCAACTAACCGCTGAGTTAAATAAGGGGTAAAGGAAAAAATATACTAAATAAAAGGTGAATTGTTTGGAAATTTTGGGAGTGGCTATTTCCACTGAAAGATCAAGAATGTTCTGTAGAGGCATCTTGCTATAAAGAAAAAGGAAAAGGAGACATAGTATACAAGATGTAGGGATTTTCTAACACATTCAGCTTTTCAGTCATCATGTTTCTAATATTTCCCATAGATATTACTCCAACAAAACTAAAAAAAAAAATGAACCTAAGTTGAACCTAAGCTATACGTCTTAAATTTTTCCTGGCTCCAAAAACTCTAACTCACCCTCTCTCTTCCCATAAAATAAGGATTCTCAAATTATAAAGCAGTTATATAATTCTTAACGACAAAATGTCACCAAAAGCAGAGAGCAAGCAAGAATGTTTGACGACACTTACTTGAAGTAAAATGGAGCAAAAAAAGATACTAGGTAACAATCTTTTTACCTAAAAAATTGGGCATGCAATGAAATTTTTACTTTAGCATTTTAATCTGTAGGACTTTCAGTTTACAGTTATGATTTAATGCCTACCTTCTGCTTTTGGAATGGCAGGGTATATCATGTTTAAGGCTGTTTTCTTCAATTTGCAGTGTATGATTGAAGGATCCATCTAACTCTTGCACTGTCACTTTAAGTGGTCCCTTTAAAGAAAAAAAAGGTGTGATAGAAATCTACCAATATGTATATGTGCAGACAGATATCTATCAATATATAAAACAGTATTACACAAAATGTATACTTAGAAACAGAGATGGGCAAATGGTGCCAAAGAAAGGAAGAATGGGGAGAATGGGAACGAAGACTAAAATAATTTAAGGGCAAACTTAAAATTGGGAGACTCTAAGTCCTCTGAAATCTCTCCTTGTACCTCCTCCTTCCTTCACTGACAAAGTCAATGTTTTATGAATTCATTCTCTTTAAAACCTCATTATGAAACATCTAATTTATAACCCCACCCCTAAGCCATTCCTATACTGCAACTGGGGAGACAGCATTGCCAAAGGCCATTTCTTAAAGAACATTTACCACATATTTCTGAGTTCCAGGAGATGTATAATCTTGTTTTATTTCCAATTCTAAGACATTTCGTTTTCTATTAAATGCAAAACTTCCATAAAATTTTACTACTCCACTCTGGTCTCTGAAGAATTGTAAAGGAAATTTTGCATACTGAAATAAATTATGTACTAAACAAAATAAGTTATTCATTATGGCACAATATTAATAATTTTGAGATGTATTCCTACCAGTTCAAAGTTTGAAAGCATATTTTACTGTAAACCAGGTGGCAAAGTATTCAGAATTCTTGTGAAAAATGCTTCCCCAGATTTAAATGAAATTTCTGAAATACTGAAAAATTTGTGTTTTTAAATTAGCAAAACCACTACACTGGATTATTAATATAATAGTGTTTTGAAATGGAAAAATGCAAGCAAAATTCCAAGATACTACTCAACTTGTGCCAACCTCTAACCACATTTAAAAGCCACCAGACGACTGCATTTTACAAGTAATCCTACAGGCTTGTCTGGTGGATTATTTACCTCGCCCACCATCAAACCTATTTATTCACTTACACACTAAGAAGTAGTGTAAAATACAGTATGCCAAACTTTACCATTACGAACATATATGTATGTGTAACTCGATGTTTAGTAGTCATCTTGGAGAAAATGATTCACAGTTCATGGCTATTTCTACTATGAAAATAATCAACAGTTCATACTTCCTCTGACACCCCGAAAGGCCTTTTCTATCTTCCCCTTACATGCACACTCTATTCCCTTCCCCACTTTGTTGAATTGCTATTGAAAAGGATACACCCACTGCTTTATTAAAGGCTGGATGTCTTTGCCAGAGACATTTGAAATGGATTTCAAAAATCCAGATGTGGAAACCAACATCTGGCTCCACATATGTGACTGGAACTTCTGTGATGAAGCAGTACTAGCCAGACTTAGCAGTTTATTGAAAACCTGTTAGATTAAAAGTGTCATTTAGTAAATTCACATTAACATCACTTTGAATTGTGTACTATACCCACTTTGCACTACAACTTTATTACAGCCAACGTGAGAAAACAAAAATTTCATAAATTATTGTATAGATACTCTAGTTAAAGAATCCCAGCAATACTTAACACACAAAGGTTTAAATAGAATATAAAACCATTCTTTATATAAACATTAATGTTAAAGATGTACTAGACAAAGAATATTGTGTTTATTAAAATTATAATAACAATATTAGGATTTATACGACTCCAAAAATTTGAGTGGCTCTCTATGGAACATCTTTCATTAATGTTTCTGTTCTACATTATAAACACATGACGAAGGACAGAAGACTAAAAAACTTTAAGGGCAAACTTAAAATGCTTTTTTATAAGGAGTAAGTTAATTATTTTTTTACCTAACTCTAAGAATGTTATCCATGAAAAAAGTGGCTAAACATTTATAATACATCTCAAGATATTCCACTCAATTAGTAGATCTTAACTAGTCATACCAAAATTTCCTTAAAATACATGGCAAAATTTAGCAATAGTAAAAATAAACATCTTTTAAATTGGTTTGCTTTTTTCTATTGAAAACACTTCTAAATGACATTTCATCCTTAATGTAGTACAGAATATAAAATCATATGCATAAATGTTTTACTTTTATCTCCATATTATAATTTTATCTTCATAATAATCATGTGGTAAGTGGATCAGGTATTGATACCCATTCTACATCTCAGGGAAAACAAATAAAAAGCAGAAGTTATTGCTGGATGTGGTGGTTCACACCTGTAATCCCAGTAATTTGGGAGGCAGATGTGAAAAGATTATTTGAGGTCAGGATTTTAAGACCAGCAACATACTGAGACACTATCTCTATAAAAAAAAAAATTAGCTAGGTATAGTAGTGGGCACCTGTGGTCCTAAATACTCAGAAAGCTGAGGAAGGAGAATGGCCTGAGCCAGGAGTTTGAGGGTGCAGTGAGTTATGATCTAGCCATTGCACTCCAGCCTAGGCAGGAGACAGATCTTGCCTCTATAAAAAAGAAAAAAAAACCAAAACTCCATTACTCCTAGTAGGTAAACAAAACTACAAACTCAGATGCCGCCTATTTATACAACAGCATTCAGATTATACACATATAGAATAGATCTTTACATAGCTGGCCATTGTGGTGGGCGCCTACGGTCCGAGCTACTCGGGAGGCTGAGGCAAGAGAATCACCTAAGCCCAGGTGTTGGAGGTTGCTGTGAGCTGTGTGACGTCACTGCACTCTACCCAGTGTGATAAAGTGAGACTCTGTGTCTACAAAAAAAAAGAATAGATCTTTACCATTGTTCACTTAACTTTAACACTTACTTGTAGCATAAATTCCATACTGATCCTATTTTCAATCAGTCTCATCACAAGGTGAGCTTTACACTGAAACATAGTGTAGTATTCCCAAGAAAGTGTATGTGGATGCTTTATTGAAAAATGTAGATGGGAAGCTGGACTAAAAGAAAAAAAGTAAGCAGATTTAGTTAATAAGAAATTTAAATACTAAACAAACAATAAATTATGGCTATATCAAGACAATAGATCAAAAACCTCATGAGTACCTGAATACCAACAATACTAAAAATAAATTTAACTTTTTAGTAAACTTTAGTTTTACTAAAAAAAAAAAAGAAAAATTTAAATAAAGGGAAACAAATACTGAGCTTCTAGATGGAAAGGCACAATGGTGTGAATATTTCAATTACCCCCAAATTCATCATTACAATCAATGAAATTTCAACCAATATGCCAACATTGAGCAAGCACAAAAATATATTTAAGTATATTTAAAAATATTTACATATATGTAAATATATTTAAGATTGACTATATACATAAAACAAACAAAAGAAAGTAATTATAAAAGTACTAGAGGCCGGCTCGGTGCCTGTGGCTCAACGGGCTAAGGCGCCAGCCATGTACACCTGAGCTGACGGGTTCAAATCCAGCTTGGGCCTGCCAAACAACAATGATGGCTGCAACCAAAAAAAAAAAAAAAAGGCCAGGCGTTGTGCCGGGCGCCTGTAGTCCCAGCTACTTGGGAGGCGGAGGCAGGAGACTCGCTTGAGCCCAGGAATTGGAGGTTGCTGTGAGCTGTGATGCCATAGCCTCTATCCAGGGTGACAGCTTGAGGCTCTGTCTCAAA
>CAUYRH010015332.1:0-13059 GCA_963574655.1 Perodicticus potto | reverse complement strand
TCTCAAAAAAAAAAAGAAAAGTTACTGAATCTTAAAAAAAAATATGAGGGCTCAGCGACTGTGGCTCAACGGGCTAAGGTGCCAGCCACGTACACCTGAGCCAGCGGGTTCGAATCTAGCCTGGGCCCACCAAACAACAATGGGGGCTGCAACCTAAAAATGACCGGGTATTACAGCCGGCACCTGTAGTCCCAGCTACTTGGGAGGCAGAGGCAGGAGACTCGCTTGAGCCAGGAATTGGAGGTTGCTGTGAGCTGTGATGCCACAGCACTCTATCCAGGGTGACAGCTTGAGGCTCTGTCTCAAAAAAAAAAAAATGAGACCGGGCGGCACCTGTGGCTCAGAGGAGTAGGGCGCCGACCCCATATGCTGGAGGTGGTGGGTTAAAACCCAGCCCCGGCCAAAAACGGCAAAAAAAAAAAAAGAGACCATACATACCTAACCTTCCAACACCATTAGCATTTTCTATAGTGCAAAACTTGTAGGTAATAGCTTATACCTGCCACCTGATGAGAGGTGAAACATTCCCCCCACCCCCCGTTCCCTACACAGTGGTGGTGACACTCTTATCTGTCTCTTATTTCTCCTGTTTCTCTTTGGGGTCAGGAGGAACTGGTGACCTCCTCCTGGCCCAAAAATTCAGCTTGAAACGTAAGTTGCGGGATGGGTGGAAGCCTCTGGAGCCTTGTTCTTTTCTCTGCTCAGTCCATATTCTTCCTTTAGCACTGTACCAGATCCTCATGTCCTCAGTCCCTGCCTCTTTCTGGGGCCCTTTCTTTCTTTCAGAGTGTTGGCATCTAATTTCTCTTCAGGGACTCACTGATCATCTTGATTTTAATAGAAAATCATTCAAAGCACAACCTCTGAGGTACATCATTATTTGAGAAGGGGACCCTTATGAGACAGAAAAGTATTCCTGAACTGAGGAAAGAGGATATTTGTTTGTAGAGAGCCCTCTACTAAAAGTCAGGCCCTGCCATAGTGCTGGTGCTGCGAAGTCAGTAAGGCACAGTCCCCAGCCCCAAAGAGCTCAAGTTACTGGCTTCATTCCAGGTATGTGCAGTAAACTTTAGCTATTTGCAGGCTGCCCCATCTATGCCTAGGACAATAAGGGGTACTTCGGCTCTCCATCAATAAGTCCTGTCACACAAGCCATCTGTATCATTTCAGGTCCTGCCAGGAAACAGATGGCACCCTCAGATTGGGTAAATTGAGAAGAGTTTAATAAAGAGACTAGTTCAAAAGCAGATCAGGGTGTAGAGAAACCACAGGCCAGAAGGAGCAGGAGGAAGCAATCACTGGAAACTTGAGAGGGAGAATTCTGTAAAGAGGGCCTCTTGACCAGAGCTGTGACTTTTGGTCAAGGAACGCAGCTAGCTCTCAAGGAGGCATTTGGTGGAAATAAAGACCTGGACCTCTTTCCTCTCAGTCTCCCATCTCCTACTGGTGGCCAAAGCCAGTAGGCCAAGAGTGCAGGAGCCCTGCGATGGAGTCCACCAAGGCCTGCCCCTAGGAGCACAGAGTGGATAGAGAAAGGTGGAGTGGATGTTGAGGGGCAAAAGGAAGCCATGTGGCACACTGAGTTTGGAAATACTCTGCCGTTCTTTGCCCCATTGCTTGCTATCATCACTTTTGGTGCTGGGGTGGAGGTGAGGGGAGTTGGGGTGGCGGGGTGGCTACCTCCCTGAATAATTTTTTTTCTTTTTTTTGAGACAGAGTCTTACTTTGTCACCCTCAGTAGAGTACCATAGCGTCACAGCTCACAGCAACCTTAAACTCTTGGGCTCAAGTGATCCTTTTGCCTCAGCCTCCCAAGTAGCTGGGACTACAGGAGCCCAAGGCCCAGCCAGTTTTTCTTTCTTTTTTTTTTAAAATTTCAGATTAATGTGAGGGTACAAACAACCAGGTCAAAATATTTGATTTTGCTAGGTAGAATCCCTCTTGTGCTTATGTCCCACATTCAAAAGGTATGCCAAACACCCCCACACCACAACCATTCAGTGGGAGCATCCTCCTTCCCCCTCTCCCCAACTTCAATTTAAATGAGTTTTTCTCCTATGTGGGCATGCATTAGATCATCTACTGGGTTAATATTAGTTTTTTAAAATATTTCTTTCTTTCTGTCTTTTTTTTTTTTTTTTTTTGAGACAGAGTCTCATTTCGTCGCCCTCAGTAGAGTGCCATGGCGTCACAGAGCTCACAGCAACCTCCAGCTCTTGAGCTTAGGTGATTCTCTTGCCTCAGCCTCCTGAGTAGCTGGGACTATAGGTGCCCGCCACAACGCCCCACTATTTTCTTGTTGCTGTTTGGCCAGGGCCGGGTCTGCCACCCTCAGTATATGGGGCCCAGGGCCTGGCACCCTACTCACTGAGCCACAGGCGCTATCCAATTTTTTCTTTTTTGGAGACAGAGTCTCAAGCTGTCACCCCGGGTACAGTCTGTGGCATCATAGGTTACAACAACCTCCAACTTGGGCTCAAGCAATCCTCTTGCCCCAATTTTTCTATTTTTTAGTAGAGACGGGGTCTTGCTTTTGCTCAGGCTGGTCTCAAACTCATGAGCTCAAGCAATCCACCCACCTCAGCCTCCCAGATTGCTAGGATTACAGGCATGAGCCACCAAGCCCAGCCTGGGTTCACATTAGTATTAAGTACATTAGATAACTGCTTTTCCATTCTTGTGATACTTTACTAAGAAGAATATGTTTCTGGCTTGGCGCCTGTGGCTCAACAGGCTAAGGCGCCAGCCACGGATACCTGAGCTGGCGGGTTCGAATCCAGCCCGGGCCGCCAAACAACAATGACGGCTGCAACCAAAAAAAATGGCCAGGCGTTGTGGTGGGCGCCTGTAGTCCCAGCTACTTGGGAGGCGGAGGCAGGAGACTCGCTTGAGCCCAGGAATTGGAGGTTGCTGTGAGCTGTGATGCCATAGCTCTCTATCCAGGGTGACAGCTTGAGGCTCTGTCTCCCAAAAAAAAAAAAAAAAACCAAACAAAGTGGAGGTCCTGAAGTTCTTAGTACCTCCCATGTGCGGTGTCCTGCCATTTTCCTATTCAAGTTGAAAAGTCTAGCTTGGCTTCTTGCCCCTTAGTGGGTAATCTTAGGCAGAGCTAAGAGTTCTCAGAAAGCAGCTCTGGTTCTGTGCACGTGCCCCTCACTGCATAGAACTTTGACTTGCTGTGCTGCCACGGGTGGAGCCATGACTCTGGTCCAGGAGATGGTGCTTATACATTCAGCAGATAAATACCGAGCACCCATGTTATGCCAGGATGATGTGTACTGGGGTTACAGAGATGCAAGACAGTTTCAGCCAGACACAGAACCAATCCTGTGTCCTGCAAGTGTTATTTAATCTTCAGTAAATCTGTCATCTGATGGTAGCCCAAGATGTCAGCCACAAACTAAACCCCAGGTCATTCAACTTTGCCTTGTTCTAAAAAGGTCTTGAAGAGCATACTGACAGTCAGTAGAGGTCTTCTGGAGCTTGTTGGCATGTTTAAATACTGATTCTAGCATTTATCGATTACCTGATGTTGGACAAGTTACTTTTTCCATTGTGCAACTACCACCACTAACTAACTTCAAAACATTTCATCATCCCCAAAAGGAATCCCAATCCCATACCCATCAGTAGTCACTCCCCATTCCTGACTTGTTTTTAACTGATGGACAGAGTGAACTGTGTAAGAGAAGGTCTTCCGCTCTTTGCTCTGGACATCAAAAAAACTCTGAACAAATAAATCTGCAGAGCCTGGAGCAGATGTGCAATATCCTTACCGCTAGGATATTGTGACAATTACAGTTCCTGTACCTCAGAGGGGTGATATAAAGATAGAATGAACCAGTTGAACTAGTTGAATGTTCTAGTACATAATACACGTTATTATAATTAGTATTTATTTAGGGAAAAATAAATAGTTGAGATAGTCAAGGCAAACAGGATATGATGGGGAGGGTGGCTAGGGTAAGGATACTGTGTGTCTTCTCCAGGCACTGTAGATTTGTTTAGAGTGTCTTGACATCCAGAGCAAAAAGTGGAAAACCTTCTCTTACACAGTTCTCTCCATCAGTTAAAAACAAGTCAAGAATGGGGAATGACTACTGGGTATGGGTATGGGGTTGGGATTTTTGGTGGGATGGGCAGGGGGAGATGAAATATTTTGAAATTACATAGTGATGATAGTTGCAGTATGGGTAGATAAATATAGTGAAAACCACTGAATTATATAAGTTTTTTTTTTTTTTTTTGAGACACTGTCTCACTTTTTTTGTGTGTGAGACAGAGCCTCAAGCGGTCACCCTGGATAGAGTGCTGTGGCATCACAGCTCACAGCAACCTCCAATTCCTGGGCTCAAGCGAGTCTCTTGCCTCCGCCTCCCAAGTAGCTGGGACTGCAGGCGCCCGCCACAACGCCAGGCCATTTTTTGGTTGCAGCCGTCATTGTTGTTTGGCAGGCTGGGCTGGATTCGAACCCACCAGCTCAGGTGTACGTGCCTGGCATCTTAGCCCGCTGAGCCACAGTCGCAGAGCGGACACCGTCTCACTTTGTTGCTACAACAGAGTGCTGTCCTATCATCACAACTCAGCAACCTCAAACTCCTGGGCTCACGTGATCCTCCTGCCTTAGCCTCCTGAGTAGCTGGGACTTTAGGCACCTGCCACAATGCCTGGCTAATTTTTCTGTGTTTATTTTATTTCTTTTTATTTTTATTTCCTTCTTTTTTTTGTTTTGTTTTGTTTTGTTTTATTGAGTGAGGGTCTCACTCCATTGCCGTTGGTAGAGTACCATGGTGTCATCATAGCTCACAACAACTTCAAACTCCTGAGCTCAAGCAATCCTCTTGCTTCAGCCTCCCAAGTAGCTGGGACTTCAGGCACCCACCACAATGCCCAGCTATTTTTTTTTTTTTCTATTTTTAGTAGAGACAGTGTCTCATTCTTGCTCAGGCTGGTCTTGAACTCCTGAGCTCAGGCAGTTCTCCTACCTCAGCTACCAAATGTCTAGGATTACAGGTGTGGGCCGCCACGACTGGCTTGATTGTATACTTTACAATGGTGAATTTTGGCCAGGCGTGGTGGCTCACACCTGTAATCCTAGCACTCTGGGAGGCTGAGCTGGGTGGATTGCTTGAGCTCATGGGTTTGAGACCTACCTGAGCAAAAAGTGAGACCCTCTCTCTACTAAAACTAGAAAAACTGAGGCAAAAGGATTGCTTGGGCTGGAGGTGGAAGTTGCTGTGAGCTATGATGCCATAGCACTCTACCCAGGGTGACAGCTTGAGACTCTGTCTCAAAAAAAAAAAAAGATGAATTTTGTGTGTGTGAATTCTATCTTAAATTTTAAAAGTGAGGTTGATACATGTAAGTTGCAAGTTCTTGAGCAACTAGACTGCCGCCAGCTTCCTATCACTTTGAACAAGTCCTGCATGCCTGCAGCAGACACATTTTGTTTGCTGAGTATTTCTGTACTCCCCACATTTCTTAGTCCTCTTGAGTTAACTTTAGATAATGGTTTGTGAGAAGAAGTGATATGTATCACTTCTGAATGGAAGCATTTACAAGTCAGGGCTGAGCCCTCCCCCAGTCTTCTTTCCATCACAGCCACCCTAGAAGTTAAAGGTCAGACAATTAAGTTCATGAACTTGCCGTGGAAAAAAGTGCTACGTGCCTAATTGCTGAATATCATTATGGTCACCTTTGAAGTACTTCACTTGGCCATCTGGTGACTGTACTGATATTTAGCAGTGAGTTATGTAGCAGAGTCCCATTATTTCCTCCTCAGTAGAGTGCTGTGGCATCACAGCACACAGCAATCTCAAACTCTTGGGCTTAAGCAATTCTCTTGCCTCAGCCTCCAAGTAGCTGGGACTATAGGCACCTGCCACAATGCCTGGCTATTTTTTTGTCGTAGTTGTCATTGTTGTTTAGCAGGCTGGGCCTGAACCCGCCAGCCCCACTGTATGTGGCTGGCGCCTTAGCCACTGAGCTACAGGTGCCGAGCCTTGTAGCACTTTTCTAGTATAAGAAATTGTCAGACTTTGTACTTTGGGATGGTGGAATAACAAGAAAAAAGCTTCTTGAACTACCATATCAGGTCACCTCATGGAGGTCAAGAGCTTAGCAGAGTCACCCTACCCACAGTGGACATTGCATAAAATTAAGCATGAAGCCTTAATGTGGGTCAGTGCTCAGAAGGATGTTTTGCTACTGCTGTGGTTTGGAGAAATTTCCTCTTAGTCTCACGTACAGGTGTACTATATGATGTGGCCGATGTCTTTTGTAACAGGAAGCTATGGCAGGTGCAGCAGAGCATTAGTTCTCCTAATCCGAGTGTGTCTCCACAGCTTGCCTCAGTCAAGTTCACAATTCTCTTGGCAGTGTTCTTCAGATGGAGCACTAAGCTGTCAGCCTAAAGGAACATCTTGAATGACCTAGTATGATCAGCCCATCCTGAGCCATAGGCATAGGATGTGTGTCAGGCCAGCACCAAAAGATTTTGTCTTCCTCATAAGAGAACATGGGGCAGTAAAAAGCTCTCTTCAAATAATGGTTTAGTGCTGATGGGCAGTCTTGCAAATGCTGTAATAATACTTTATCACCATAGCAGTGGGATCTGATTATTACTTGCTTGTTCGTGTTATGAGGTTTTAATAATTCTGTTCCCCACATTCTAGAATTTAAAAGCATGGTGTGAATATTCAGACACTGGTCATGAAGATGACTTGTGGTTGGTGCTCACTGTGTGTTTGTTTGACATCAGCATTTAGTGCATTGCCAGGCATTGCACCTAATGTCAAGGTGAAATGCAGGCAAAGCTGGGGAGGGAGGTGGGCAAAACAATGTCATCTGAGGCCCCAGCCCAGTGGCCATCTGGCCTGACCACTTGTTGAAATCTGGACTCTCCGTCTCATCAATACTGTTGTTTCCTGTCAACTATGGGAGAGCTGGTCTGAAGCCACTTGTTGAACAAAAAGAAGGTACTGCCTGAGAGACCTTCACTGTGTGTGAAGCTGCTTCTCAGAGCAGCCCTTTGCAGCTCCCAGGTCTGCAGTGCCCTAGTAGAAACTTCATTTGTGCTGATTAACACAGCTCACTGCTGGCTGAACCTGGGGTGACTATAACAAGCATGAGAATTCCTGGGACCATTTTGAGCAAAAAGTTTGTTCACCCCTTCTTTGTCTAGGGTCACAACAAGAAGTGGAAGAGAAGGTCCCACAAGGTCCTTGAATCTCCCTTTGTAAGTTATGAAGACTTTTAGTAACTTGCTTAACCCTTAGGTCTTTGAATCTGTGTCTATAAAGTGAGTGAAATAATATTTCTCTAAATTGGTTTATCATGTGAATCAAAAGACAGCTTGTACAAAGCGCCTAGCATGGTGCTTGGTGCATAGTATGTGTTGAGTAAATTTTTGTTCCAGTGTTTTCTTGGCAATTTTTAGGAATACAATGCATTGTGACTAACTGTAGTTTCCGGGTTACACAAGAGATCTTTTGAACTCTTGTATTTTTAACTTTCTATTTTGAAATAGTTTCAGATTTGCAGAAGGTTGCAAAAACAGTGCAAGGAATTCTATGTTAATATTTTACCAGGTGTGTTTGTTTTATCATTCTCAGCTTACTTATGTATGTAAATAGATAATTTTTTTTCCTGAACTACTTGAGAATAAATTGCAGATGGGGTTCTCATTTACCCCTAAGTACATTACTGTGTATTTTGTAAAAATCATGGACATTTTCTTATATAATCAAAGTGTAATGATCAACATCAGGAAATTAACATGGATATACTATATTGCCAAGTTGTCTATATTGTAGAGTTTAAGTTTTGCTCTTGCTATCTTTTTTTCTTGGTCCAACATGGCAAGTTGCACTTAACTGTAATCACTCTTTATTTTCTGTAATCTGGAGCAGTTCCTCAGTCTGTCTTCCATGACCTTGATTTTTTTTTTTTTTGGCCGGGGCTGGGTTTGAACCTGCCACCTCCAGCATATGGGGCTGGCACCCTACTCCTTTGAGCCACAGGAGCCACCTCAACCTTGATATTTTTCAGAGTTAAGCCATTCCTTTTGTTGTCTTTTAGAGTCTCACTTTGTTGCCCTTGATAGAGTGCTGTGACGTCATAGCTCACAGCAACCTCTAACTCTTGGGCTCAAGCGATTCTGTTGTTTCAGCCTCCTGAATAGCTGGGACTACGGGCGCCCGCCACAATACCCAGCTATTTTTAGAGGTGGGGTCTTGCTCTGGCTCAGGCTGGTCTCCAACCTGTAAGCTCAGGCAATCCTCTGGCCTCGGCCTCCAGGAGTACTAGAATTACAGGCGTGAGCCACTGTACCCGGCCCGAGTAAAGCAATTTCTTTGAAAAATATCTTACTTTTTGATTTATCTGATCTTTCCTTATGGTAAGGTGAAGGTTATGTATGCTTCGTGGAATATCACAGAAATTGATTGTGTCCACAATGTACCGTATCAGATGGCATATGATGTTATTTTTTTCTTAGAATTGAAGCTGTTAACTTTTATTACTTGGTTATATTATTGTCAGTCAAATTTTCTATTGTAAAATTCCTATTTTTCTCTTTGTAATTGGTAAGTTTCTCATCAAAGTTTCATCCTCAAGATTTTTTTCTTTGCTTTTTAAAAAAAAATTTTTTTTTTTGAGACAGAGCCTCAAGCTGTTACCCTGGATAGAGTGCTGTGGCATCACAGCTCACAGCAACCTCCAACTCCTAGGCTCAAGCGAGTCTCCTGCCTCTGCCTCCCAAGTAGCTGGGACTACAGGCGCCTGCCACAACACCTGGCCATTTTTTGGTTGCAGCCACCATTGTTGTTTGGCGGGCCCAGGCTGGATTCAAACCTGCCAGCTCAGGTGTACGTGGCTGGCGCCTTAGCCCGTTGAGCCACAGGCGCCGAGCCATAAAAAAAAATTTTATAACAACTGTGGCCTAATGACATCCACAGGTTTTAACACTTACATTTCTTTTCTTTTCTTTTCTTTTTTAAAGAGGAAAGGGCTTTATTCAGTTGTCAGAGTGAATGGCTTAGAAGAATTCGAAATCTGATTCTTTTCTAAGATAGTGGTTACTATGGTAGTTGCCAATTGGTGATTTTGTAAGTCTTTCTACATATGTATTTATATCAATATTGACTTGTATTATTATTTTATCCTGTGGATTATAATCTATTACTAATGTTATTTATTGTGGTGGTTAAATGTTCTGATTTAGGCCAAAGAAACTCCCTTCCAGTAGATTCCTGTGTCCTTTTGACGTGTCCCTATCATTTTTCCAGCACTTCCTTACTCTCTGGCACAGCAAGATGATCCAGGTTCACCCACTCCTTTTCCTCCCCCATTTCTCCCAGGAGCCCTAGTTCTTTTTGATGGAGAATCGTGTTTAGAAACTAAGGTGTGGGTAAATGATAGTTAGAAACCAAGATCTGGGTGTTAGAAGGCTGATTGCTGCTGAGGTGTCATTGCTTCTGGGACTCTGCTGCTAAAATTAGGAAATACAGGCTCAGCACCCATAGCACAGTGGTTACAGTGCCAGCCACATGAACCGAGGTTGGCGGGTTCCAGCCTGGCCTGGGCTAGCTAAGCAACAATGACAACTGCAACAAGAAAATAGCCAGGTATTGTGGAGGTGCCCTCCCAGCTGAGACAAGAGAATCACTGAAGCCCAAGAGTTGGAGGTTGCTGTGAGCTGTGACGCCATGGCATTCTACGAAGGGTGACATAGTGAGACTCTGTCTCAAAAAAAAAAAAAAAAACACCTAGGAAATACACAGAAACATGAACAAATTTCTATCTATAGCTATCTTTATATAGTAAAACTGTTACTGTATACTGGATGTCTCCAGTTTCCATCCAGTACCACATCACAGCATCCATCTCTGTTTTCTCTTTCTGTATCTGTAACTGCCTTCTCCAACAGAAAGCAATCCAAGCTCCTGTGTTTTTATTTTCAATTTTGCAAGTAGCTTACAAACACCAGTCATCTCATAAAAGAAAAGACAAGACAAGGATACCTTTAGACACTCACCAGCCCAATCACCTTCTTGTGGAAATCACCATTATACATTTTCTCCTTGATCATTTTTCTGCAGAAACATCTAGTTTTTCTTCTATTTCATTAATAGTTTCGTAATAGGGCCAGGCGCAGTGGCTCATGCCTGTAATCCCAGCACTTGGGAGGCTGAGCCAGGTAGATTGCCTGAGCTCACCAGTTCAAGACCAGCCTGAGCTAGAGCAAGACCTCGTCTCTAAGAATAGCTGGGCACCTATAGTCTCAGCTACTTGGGAGGCTGATGCAAGAGAATTGCTTGAGTCCAAAGAGTTGGAGGTTGCTGTGAGCTATGATGCCAAGGCACTCTACCAATGGTGACAAAATGAGATTCTGTCTCAAAAAAAAAAAAAAAATTTTGTAATGAAAATACATAACTTTTTTTTATATATATATTTGGGTAGTCTTTTCATGAGAGCTGGTTCACTGCCCCATTCTGCAGAGATTGGTCACTGTTTCTTCCCCCAAACAGTGTACTTTGAAGGAAAAGGCTTTGAGGTTTTAGAAAAGCTAGTGAGGATATGACTTAGCGTTCTGGGGTAGTTCCATGTAATTATTTTTAATATTCTGCATAATATTCTTTGTTTGGAATTGAAAACATAAGCATTCAGTTTGGGGATGTTACAAACAACACTGCAGTGAAGATGCTACCAGGCCCAGTAAGAGGCATGTTCCCAAGAAGAGGATCATTGGATCTAGGAGCCTGCCCATTTTTCTTTTACATAAAAAAACAACTTTAAAAATATTTTTCGGATTAGAATAACACATGCTCATTTTTTTTTAAGGCAAATAATAACAGATAATAAAGTGTGTGTGGGGGGATTAAAATCTTAACATAGTTTTGTGATGACCCCTTGTTATACATATATATAAATTTTTTTATATCCCCGAGGCCATGGTGCATATACTGTTGCTTTGTGGACTTTTATTTTGTACTGCAGCTTATATATGTTAAAGTGAACAAATCTTAAAAATACAGCTCGAGGAATTTTTACATCTACAAACTCCCTGTGTAACTGCCGTTCTAGATCAAGATGTTGAACATTGTCCAGCATACCAGAAGCTTATCTTGTACCTTCCAGTCAGTACCCTTGCCCTGAAGGTAACCACTGTTCTGACCTTAGTCACGGTAGATTTTGCCTCCTGAGTTCTGGTATAAATGGAATTGTACAGTAGGTATTCTTCTGTGTTTGGCTTTTCTCATTCAACTTAAGGCTGGGAGATTCATCCATGTTATTGCATATACCAGCAGTTCATTCTTTTTTGCAGCTGTGGGTACTTAATATGTTCTTTGTCATTTTCTTCTTATCTTTCAGGATTTTTAGCATTAGTAACAACTAAATTTATTACAGCACAAACTTTGTGCCAGGCATTGTTTTCTCTTTTGAGACAGAGCCTCAAGCTGTCACCCTGGATAGAGTGCTGTGGCATCACAGCTCACAGCAACCTCCAATTCCTGGGCTCAAGTGAGTCTCTTGCCTCTGCCTCCCAGGTAGCTGGGACTACAGGCGCCCGCCACAACGCCTGGCCATTTTTTGGTTGCAGCTGTCATTGTTGTTTGGCGGGCCCGGGCTGGATTTGAACCCGCCAGCTCAGGTGTACATGGCTGGCGCCTTAGCCCATTGAGCCACAGGCGCCTAGCACCAGGCATTGTTTTAATTACTTTACATGTATAATTTACTTAATCCTCCCAACAGCACAAAGAGTGTGTACTTTTTTTTTTTTTTTTGAGACAGAGCCTCAAGCTGTCACCCTGGGTAGAGAGCTGTGGCATCACAGCTCACAGCAACCTCCAATTCCTGGGCTCAAGTGAGTCTCCTACCTCCGCCTCCCAAGTAGCTGGGACTACAGGCACCCGCCATAATGCCTGGCCATTTTTTGGTTGCAGCCGTCATTGTCTTTTGGCGGGCCTGGCTGGATTCAAACCCTATAGCTCAGGTGTACGTGACTGGCGCCTTAGCCGCCTGAGCCACAGGCGCCGAGCCAAGAGTAGGTACTTTTATTACCATAATCGTACCTATGATTTTTTTATCTGCTTGAGAAAATTCCCTATTATTCCTAGTTTACTGAGTGTTTTTATATGAATGGATGTCAAATTTTGTCAGATGCTTTTTCTACATTCGCCTAGATGATCTTACGGGTTTTTTTTTTAAAGCCTATTGATATAGAATTATATCGATTTTTGAATTGAACCAACCTGTAATCCTGGAATAAATGACTCGATGCTGATGTAATGTCCTTTTTATATATTGCTTAATTCAATTTGTGAATGTTTTGGAAGATTTTTGCATATATGTTCATGAGGCATATTTGTCTATGGTTTTCTTTTTTTTTTTGTAGAGACAGAGTCTCACTTTATCGCCCTGGGTAGAGTGCCGTGGCATCACACAACTCACAGTAACCTCCAACTCCTGGGCTTAGGTGATTCTCTTGCCTCAGCCTCCTGAGTAGCTGGGACAACAGGCGCCCGCCACAACACCCAGCTATTTCTCTGTTTTGCAGTTTGGCTGAGGCCGGGTTTGAACCTGCCACCTTTGGTATATGGGGCCAGCACCCTACTTGATGAGCCATAGGCACCGCCCTCTTTTTTTGTTTTGTCTTTGTTTTTAGTATCAGAGTAATACAAGCCTCAGGATAATTTGTGAAGTCTTCTATTTTCTGAAAAAGTTTGTGTAGAATTGATAGTATTTCTTCTTTAAATGTTCCTTAAAATTTACCAGTGAAGCCATCTGATTCTGTAGTTCACTTTTGGGGGACGGTTTTAACTACTAATTAAAATTCTTTCATAGAGAATTATTCAATTTATCTATTTTTCTCGGGTAAGCTTTAACAGCTTATGTTGATTTTTTTTTTCTTTCTTTTTTTTTTTTTTTGAGACAGAGCCTCAAGCTGTTGCCCTGGGTAGAGTGCCGTGGCATCACAGCTCACAGCAACCTCCAACTCCTGGGCTCAAGCGATTCTCCTGCCTCTGCCTCCCAAGTAGCTGGGACTACAGGCGCCTG
>CAUYRH010015331.1:0-15603 GCA_963574655.1 Perodicticus potto | reverse complement strand
AGGGAGACCCTGTCCCTAAAAATAAAATAAATGTCATGTTCCTAATGACACGGTGGGGGTAAGGGAAGGGGAGAGCAGAGAAAGAATGAGGGAGGGGTGGGGAAAGGAAGAGCAGAGAGAGGGAAGGAGCGAGGGGGATGGATTCTTGGTGTGTGCCACACCTTTTGGGGGCAAAATACGATTGTAAGAGGGACTTTACCCAACAAATGCAATCAGTGTGACCTGGTTTCTTGTACCCTCAATGAATCCCCAACAATAAAAAAAAAAAAAAATCATGTTTATTTCTTACTGTCTCTTCACCAAAGTTATCATGTTTAGGCACAAAAAAATTCCAATGACCATTTATGCTCATTATTTTTTTCTAGTCAAATTACTGAAAAATGCCCCACAGTGGAAATGAAAGAAAGTAACTTACTTTCTTTAATACATGGGACTTCACTACAAATATTTCCTTTGGCCCAGCTACTAAACCCACAGTACACACACAGGCAGAGGAGGGCAATCCCTTCCTGTGAAAGTATCAATAGTTGAAGTGACATCCACTGGGGGAAAAATATACCATGAAAAAGAAAGTCTCCAAATATGGACAGTTACACAATGACGCTCAAAGGAGTGTTGGCTTTCTCTCCTTCTCCAAGGCAATGGAGAGTGTAGCTAAATATTTGCCTATCTGGTACTTTAAAAAATTAAGCATTT
The DNA here is from genome assembly GCA_963574655.1 of Perodicticus potto. Classification (NCBI taxonomy): domain Eukaryota; kingdom Metazoa; phylum Chordata; class Mammalia; order Primates; family Lorisidae; genus Perodicticus; species Perodicticus potto. The sequence continues at coordinate 14,907 of CAUYRH010015331.1, read as the reverse complement.
TTATTATTTGTTTTATTATTCATTTATTTTTATTATTATTATTATTATTAATTTATTATAAAGTATTTTTATTATTTACTTCATTATTTATTATTTCTATTTATTATTATTTATAATATTTAGATTATAAAAAGAGAAACTAAATCTAAACTTGAAAACTTTTTATCATACTGAAAAAATGGAAATTGTATGTCTTGACAAAGTGCATGTGTGTGTAGCAAGAGTCTTTAAAGGGTTATAAGCCTTTACAGTTTGGCAGAGAAAGTAAGACTATTAAGGACCCCACAAGCATCATAGAAACAACAGAGGCAGGGACACTGGGAAATATTATTTCCTGCCCCCACTCCAAACTCAGGCATACACAGAAAACAAACTCTGAGGAAGGACAGTCTCAATGGTAGGACCCCGTGTAGACAAAGAAAACTGATTCCGGAAACAATGCCGATTCATACTTTCTCCAACGTACCAACATCCAGCATCCCCAGGGCCTTGAGAGAGGATTTGTGGGGCAAAAATTAAGTCATAGGGTCAAATAATATTTTAACCTTAGGCTTGAGATTCAGGCTACCCTGTATTTCACCCTGACTCAATGGTGCACAATCTCTTGTGCATCCCCTTAAAGATATTGGGTTTTGTTCCCCTTCGCTAAGGTCTTTGCATATGGTGTTCTCATGGCCCCCCCACACATACATACACACACACCAAGTCTGAGTCCTTCTTTTCTTCAGACCTTCCTTCAGACCTGACCCTAGACAGCTCACCTTCCAGGAGGACCACCCTGACTGCCAATGTCTAAGCCATTCGCCTCTGTGAGTCTCCATTTCAGCATACTGTTTGCTTCCTTTAGAGCACTTGCCACATTTTCTTGATGGTTTATGTGGCTTTATGTTGATTTTCCCTAGCTAGATAGTAAGTTCCCTGCAGGCCATGGCCACGTCTGTCTTGTACATCACTGCGTCCCCTGCACAGGGCATAGTGCCTGCCACAGAAGATGTTCTCAACAAATATTTGCTGCAATGATCTGCAGACACAAGCGAGAAAGGAAACTGTCACAGACAAAAGCAGGACCCCAAAAGTGAGGGTATGTGATAGGGACTTCTCCTGGTGTGTCAAGGTTAGTTTACATCACAGAAGAAGTAGAGAAGGCAGCTGCTATAGGGCACAAAGGAGAGGCAAACTTCAGCCAGGGCACGACAGAACTTTCTAACGACCATCAAAATGGAGTACATAGGTACCCTGAGATGTGTAAGGGGTCAGGTTTGAAATCACTTGTCCCCTTCGACTACTATTTTTACTTATCTATTTTATTCATTTTGTAGAATAAGGGAAGAAAGCATTTCGTCCATGGCTGTTTCTGCAGGTACAGTACAGTGGTACAGAGTATCCACTTAATAAATGTTTTATGATTGAATTAATATAGCTGGTATGGGTTTAGAGACAAGTCTCTCTTTTTTAGCCCTTTTATCGCTAGCTACATCTCTTTAATTGTACTCTTCCTAAACTGCAAAGGTATGGTTCCCATATTATTTTAGAATTTGCTGGATTCCTGAGCTGTTGTATTAAATTTCTTATTAAATGCATGAAAATGACATTAGACAGCCACATTCAAATGTGCACCAATATCCTCACAAGGGTAAGGTGCACATAGAGGTGAAAATCATAATTAAACAGAAGTTCGCTTACCCCAAGTGGCTGGGAATATGGTCTTATTTTTTAAAACAAGAGGTGTGCCAAAGTACCAAAAAGTCTGTGCATACTTATATGTGAAATTTCAAGTAGAATTGTGATTTTTAGAAGTCAGTTGTTTGGAAACATCTGTTACGACCATCTGTACAGGAATTCAAAGTCAAAATTAACAGCATGCTCTTTCTTGTTTGCACCAGCATGAGAACTTAAAACCCTTGGATCAGTGTTCATATTCAGGGCTCTGATTGTCCCTGCTAACCATCCCCTTCCAATGTGAAGAATCTCATTTCCCAACATTTTAGAATACAGGCAGACTGTGCACTGGCTGATGGGACCAGATACCTTCAGGTGAGTAGAAGGTGTTTTTATTAAGGAGGCAGTATGTACATGTGTGTACTACATGTACTAGCTCTGCCAGCTACCTTGAACTGCTGGCTGTCCCCTTCTTGGGGCACTCAAGGGCAGCTGTTTCCCTTACTAAACATTCTTTCTCAGTGTCACGTTCAGGCTAAGTTTCCTCTTTTCTGGTGTTCCCATGGTTTTGTATTTTGATCCCCCTGTATTACCTATAATTCCTTTCTTAGACTCTAATCTCATACTTTTTAAAACAGTTGTGGTAAAATACACATAAAATTTACCATTTTAACTACCCTTAAGTGTATAGTAGTGTTAAGTGTGTTCATATCAGTGTGCGACTGATCTCTAGAACTTTTTTAGTTTGTAAAATGAAAACTCTGTGCCTATTAAATGATTCCCCTTTATCCCCTTCCCCAAGTCCCTGGAAATCACCTTTTGACTTTCCATTTCTATGAATCTGACTACCGTAAATACTTTAAGTAGAATCATGTCATGAGTGTCTTTTTGTGGCTGGCTTGTTTCACTTTGCATAATGTCCTTGAGTTTCATCCATCTTTGTAGCATGTGTCAGCATTTTCTTCCTTTTAAAAGTTAAATAGTATTCCGTTGCATTTATGTGCCACATTTATCCACTTGTCTGTTGATAGATCGTTGGGTCGCTGCCCTCTCTTGGCTATTGTTAATAATGCTGCTATGAATACAGGTGTGTAAATATCTCTGTGAGATCCTGCTATCACTTTTGGATTTGTACCCAGCCCCCTCTCATATTTTCAAATACCACCACCATTCAGGAGTTTTAAGATTTCAAGTCAAATGCATGTCTCAATTCACCAACATCTATCTATGTGAGTTTAGATATTGTCTTCTGATAGTTGTGGATTATAATTGTGTTTATTTCCTTCTTTATTTCCACATGCCCAATCACCAGTGGCTTTCCTCAGGCCCTTCTGATAGGACAATGATGTCTCAGGGAGCCAGACTGCGTGAGTATGAGCCCTGGCCTTGCCGCTTGCTAGATAAATGACCCTAACTTACTTAGCCTTTGTAATCCTTAAAGTTCTCATCTGTAGTACTTGGCTCAATGGGTTATTATTTATTAAAGATACAGGAAAATAATACAGGGGAAGTTTATGCACTTCAATGATACATGGACTGGTGATTGATACCTCACAAAAGTAATCCAAAAAGCTAGCTATTAATATCTTAAACTTCAAATTGAAATAAATTACACTTATAAATGTAAAATTAACTTATATTTCTCTAAAAAGACAGTCTGTGATTCAGGATAATAGTTCAGTGCTTTTAATACTTCAGATAGTTTGCCTCAACACTGGTTGAGATCAAGAAGTTTAATTTCAGTTTTTCTTTAAAATCAGCCATCCCTATGTGTGAATAAAATATGAAAAACATAATTCTTAACCTGTCTAATGACAGGTCAACTTCTCTAGTGACAGAGAAGACTAGACCAGATAGCCTTACAAGCTGTCTTTGGTTTGTCTTTCAGAATCTGAGTCTAATAAATTTTGCTTGTACATCATTATTTAGATGAAACTTATCTACACATCCTTATTTAGAAACTCATTTAGCACAGAAATGCTGTGACTTAAGTACTTCTACTTATAGCTTTTATTTTTAAAAGCACAAAACCAAAACTATACTCATTTAATTCAAGGTAGTTAAAAACTGATTGCTTCTTTTGTTTGAAAGAGTTGACTTTTGGGACGGCACCTGTGTCAAAGGAGTAGGGTGCCAGCCCCATGTGCCGGAGGTGGTGGGTTCAAACCCAGCCCTGGACAAAAACTGCAAAAAAAAAAAAAAAAAAAAAAAAAAAGAAAAGAAAAGAAAAAAGAAAGAGTTGACATTTTATCACAAGAATGGAAAAGTATCCAATGTACTCAATACTAATATTAAAACAATAGATAAAAAACTACAGGCCAAAATAAGTGAAAAACACAATTAAATTCAAGTAGGGGTGATGGGGGAAGGTAGGGGAGGGGAGGATTAGTAAACTCTCATCTATGGGCACAATGTAACATATTAAGCATACACACACCACCCCCCACACCACTCCCCACACCACCCCCACCCCCACCACCCCCAAGCCCTGTGAAAGGCTCAACTACAGCCTGAACTTTATCTAACACAAACGCAAACAATGTAACCTAATTGCGTGTACCCTCATAGTAATCTAAAATTTTCTTTAAAAACAGAGAATTGACTTTTTAATGTCCTAAGTTTTAGGGAGAAAGTGTCTTTCAGTCAACTTTTTGTACTTCAAGACTGAACTTTCCTTTCTAAATAGTAGATCTGTCTCCCCCTTGGCAGATTTATATATCTATTTGCAAATTCAACGTCTGTAATTATGAGACTCACTTATTTCCATAGTTAAACCATAAATTGAACATGCAGATTACTAGAATACTCTCTTCAGGTTAGTGAGAGAAATTTTATTTAGTAACTTTTATTAACTTTGCACTTTACCATAATTTAATTAAGGTTTTATAGGCCAAAGATAAATGTATTATCTATTACTTATAATACACAGTTATAAAGTCAGCTGGAAAACAAATACTCCTCACTCAGCAGTGCCATAAAAGCTAGATGAACCATTCCCAAGAAAGAAAGAAACGCAATTGAAGTCTGAATTTTGTATTGCACTTACAAAGTATATTACAAATTTTGTCCAGAATAATTTTTATAGGCAAAAAGCTGAAATTCTCCAACCTATTTTAAAATAGTATATTCTCCTAAATTTCTATTTTATTTAAAATCAGCAGATATCGAATAGGCAGATTTACCATGAAGTTCATGAGGCTTAGAAGACAGAGAAGGAACCGTAGTAACATGTTGACACATGTTTTGGTAAAACTTAAATTAGATATTTTACACGATTTGTTCTAAATCCAAATGCATAAGCTTTAGGCTCCCCCAGCCTACATACAATCCTTAGTATATCTGAGTGTCCGAAATAAATCCGAATTTGCTGTTCAAATTACCTGCATTCTTACTATCACCCACTAGAGGGCGCTAGCTGCATTATGTAAAGAGATGCTGTCTGCCTCATTCATTTTGTGTACACGGACGAGCCAGGAAACGAGCTAGCTCTCAGAGTTGAAAAGCTGCCAATTATCTGGAACGGCTGCCATTGAGAGACTGATGTGACAGAAATATCTTGCTCTGTTCCGCAGCTGCCAATCCTTTTACTTGGCAAACTCCGAGTGAAACAAGGCTCAGCATGTCCTAGTTCAACAAAGTTGCATAAAAGGCCATTTCATCTCAGGGCTACTTGGTCCAAATCAAATAATGCCTAAGCTGCTGGGTCCAAGCAAGCTCAAGTGTTCAGATACCAGGTACAGCTTTCTTTGCTGAGAACAAGCACCAACACCACCCCTTTCTACACACATTTAGCTTGCTCCTGCTAATTTCTCCAGCCTGAATTCCCAGCTGGAGTTTATACCATATTTCAGAATAGAGCCTCACTGAATACAGTCACCTAGACTTGCCTGACAATCAACTCTATAGGCACAAATTAGTCCATTATGCTCTATAATTTCCAAACAGCAACATATTCACTTTACAAAAGCAGAAGATTAATAATGCCACTGCACAAAATCATTCATATTTGCCTATAACTTTTTTATAAATCCTTACTTCCTCCAATTTTTATTTCATCCAATGCAAAATAACCATGTGAATTTTAGGTAAGAGTGGTTCCTTTCTGGAAGACCTATAGTCACAACATCAAGGGCATCACATATATTTATGAAAAGGCTTGACAATGTCCAATAAGATATAAGAATTCCTTTCTATGAGCCTTTGGCCAGGAATAGGGAAATGTAGTGATGACTACAATTTTGCAAGATGTCATCAGAGGAAGGATAGTAACTTTAAAACTTCCCAGTCAACTTGTTGATGAATCATGATTAACAGTTCAGGAAACTCATATTAGGCAATAGTAATTCAAATTAAGCTAAACCAAGGGAGGGCATGTAATTTATTCAGATTTGCAATCTGTTTATTGCAAGCAGCCAGAATCTTGCTGTGATCTGCCCTTCATGTGCAAAGCTCACTTTGCAGAATCTATCTTTCATAGAGAGGGAAAACATCTAGCCCATTAATATGCTTATTCTTATTTATTCTTTAATATATCACTAATTAAACTAGCTCTGTTAGTCATTTGTACCCAAAGGAAATACAGTAAGTCATTTGTGTCCTTGGGGCCAGACAAGAGGGATTTACTAGAATCAATAGGTTAAATGGAAGGTTATACGAGAGGGGAAAAAAATGAAACAGAAGTCAATATAGTAAATTCTATCCAATTCCACCTGGAGTATTGTTAATAAAAATCACATATTAAATAAGCTAGCCATTGTGTACTTCTCATATTTCATCTAGTACCACTCCATCTTTCATTGCGTTCCAGCTACACTGGCCTTCTTCCTATTTTTCAAAATGTCAACCTCTTCCGCCTGCCTGAATTTCTCTCATGCGTCCTCAGTTGCCTCACATCATTTAATTCAAATGTCAAATGTCACTTCTCACAGAAGGCTTCCCTGACTACTATTCATAATCCTTGGTCATTTACTTGTTTATTTTCCTGTCTCCCTCTACAGTAATGTGAGTTTCATGACAGCAAAGCCTTGTACATCTTGTTCACTAAAAAATAACCCAGAGCCTAGAAACTTCTTTTTAGGTAGCTTTTATTAGGCACTCAATAAATAAAATACTTATTGAATGAATGAGGGATAAGATTAATGTCAACAATAATATATATTGAGCAATTAATATACGAAAACTATATCAAGACACCCATCCTTTGGGGATTTACCATTTAATTTTGGATGTGCAAGAGAAACAAGACCCAGATGGAGTACACAAATGCCAAAAAGAGAAAGAATTGTGAAAATTCTGGAAAGAAGCAAAGACTTGCCTCTCCTTCCTAAGACTCAGAACCTCAGATATACCAGTGAGCTGTCAATGGCTACGTATCAGATTATTTTTATATTGACAATCAGTATGAGGCTGACACACAAATTCTATCTTATTTGGGGTATAGGGTACAAAAACTTACATATGCTCATGGTAATAGAAAAGGTGTTGCACGAATGCAGAGTAACTTCAGGAAGGTGGAAACATGACAACTATAGGTTCTCTATTAGGAATAGGAGGGGGAAGAAGAAGGCCTTCAGAATTCAACTGCCAGACTTCAACATACAAAAAAGGCTAAAATGATGGAGTCATAGAACATTCAATATACAAAAAAGGCTAAAACGATAGTCATAGAACATATTTTCCCAGAAAAATAAGACTCAGCTTATTATTACTTTATGCTACCAACTGAATAAACTTATTTCTCCCCGTAGCAACATAAGACAGGTATGTTTGTGATTTTCATTAATCCATTTGTGAGGAAATGATGGAGAAGCTACCCAATGTGTCCAATGCCACATCAGCAATAAGAGCCAGGATTTGAAGTTTAAAATCCACCATGCTACAAGCAAAGTTGTAATTCTGGTAAATCTTAGGCCATTTTGCTCAGGTTTTTATAAGCACTTTGAAATACAGATAGAGGTAAATTAAAGTGCCCTTTATAAAGTTGATAAAAGGCCATACTGTAATAGAGGCCTGAACTCTCCACAGGTATATATATAAATGTATATCTCCAGCCATTGTTCCCTAGCTTGCTGTCCTGTAACTGCTCACTACTCAGGAGTCACATAGCTGATAGTTATAAAGATCCTTAGCTTTTTTCATTGCTCCCATAGATAACATCACCCTGGTGAAACCTAAGGGTGGTCCTTCAGATATACATCCAGAGGCAGATACCAAGGAACCAACTCAATGGTCTTGAAATCTGGGGAGTGACTCAGCACAAGAAGACAATTTCTGTTTCTCAACCCTGAGTTCATCTTCAACCAAGTCTCTAGTCCTCTGCCTAACAAACTATCTAAGAATCATGAACCATAAATTCTTAGGGAGACAGATTTGAGAAATTCCTCCCATCTCCTCACACAGTGCCTCTGCTATTAAACCCTTCTCCACAGTAACACATGCTGTCTCTATGTATTGGCTTCCCCTTGAACAGCAAGCAATGAACCTGGTTGAACAGTCCAACAAACCTGAACTGAAACTTCCAAGGAGACAGCAGACCTGTGTTTCTCATTTGTAACCTTTCTCATTTGTAGGGTTTTTATGAGAACCTATGCTCATAACTGCTGCTCCTTTTCCATGACTGAGTCCAATCCTAAGTGTTTGATAAACTTTGTTGGCTGGATGGAAATTTTCCATATGCTGCCTTCCTAAAGTGAAAGTTATTCCCCATTGTTCCTTGCTCCATATGATTTTTGAAGTTAACTTGGGGATGGAAGAAGAAAGTATATTAGCATGGGAATAATTTCTTTCTTTCTTTTTTTTTTTTTTTGAGACAGAGCCTCAAGCTGTCACCCTCTACCCTGGAGAGAGTGCCGAGGCATCACAGCTCACAGCAACCGTAAATTTCCGGGCTCAAGCGAGTCTCCTGCCTCTGCATCTCAAGTAGCTAGGACTACAGGCGCCCGCCACAACCCCTGGCCATTTTTTGGTTGCAGCTGTTATTGTTGTTTGGCAGGCCCAGGCTGGATTCGAACCCACCAGCTCAGGTGTACGTGGCTGGCGCCTTAGCCCGTTGAGCCACAGGCGCCGAGCCGGCATGGGAATAATTTCTAACTCTATAATGTGGTCTATAAAATACGCTATTTTCTGTAAATAGAGCTAAGACTATTAACACGCTAAAATTTACTGATGCAGTTTGTACATAGCAATATTTTCACATGTATGTGTCTATCTATACACATATATCAATACATAACTATATATACAGAGAATAAAAATGTCTCATTTGAATAAGACAAATATATGCACACCGGCATTACAGCAGACTAGTGTTACACACACACACACACACACACACACACACACACACTCCTTAACACAAAAAACTAAAAATGAAGGAATTTTTTTATAAATCATTTTCATGCAAGAATGAACTGGTGGGGAAATAAAGGAAATTCCTTGGGGGCTAGAAATGACAAGAAAGAATGAACGCTGAAAGGTGCGCAGAGCTAAAGCCAGCATTTATTCTGGGCTCATCACAGAAAAGCACAGTCACCCAGAGCCCTACATTTGTGAAGAAAACTGAAAAAAACCCAAAAAATTTAGCTTGTCAGATGAAAGATCAGAAAGAAGACCGGCAGATAATAAAGCTGGAAGCTCCCAAACGTTTGAACTAGAAAAGTAAAACCTCCTGCAGAGGGAGACACCGAAGCATTGTTTCTTTTTGCTCTTGACTCGAGGTGGGAATAAGGGGGAAAAATTTCCCCTGAGACCTTCTAACCCGAGATAAATCATGGTTTGGGAAAGCACCAATTATACAATCTGGGATTCCACAAACCCCAATATGCACGTTATTTTAAAGAGGTGATGGGCAGGTAGCACTTCTCCTGTTACATATGGAGCAAATTCAAATCCTTTTTGAAATAACACACTTTAAAACTTTAAAAACACAAAACAAAATCTGTAAGAAAACTGTTAAGAGTCAGCAGGAAATGCAAACTGCATTATCAGTCCTGCAAAACCCACAAACATTTGGAATCTATAAATGCATTTAAAGAAGTGAAATATGATATTGAGTGTATGTCAAAGGAGAAAAAGAGGACTAAAAGTTGACCACAAAGTAAAAGAAAGGAAAGCAATAAAACTGCCAGAGATAAAACCTTTAATAGAAACTAAAACCTCTATAAATGTGTTTAACAGTGTTTAGGTACACCTGAAGAAAAATTTGTGCACTTAAAGATACATCTGAAGCAATTCCCTAAATTTAGCACTCAGAAGCAAAAAGAGGCAAAGCAAAGCTCAGAGGCTGGAGAACAGAATGACAAAACGCAACATACATCTTAGAACTGATAAGATATTGAGTTATGCATCTAAGAAATCCAATACATCCCATGAATAAATAAAGAGAATCTCAGACACAAGTACATAATCACAAAAATTCACAATGCCAAAAAGAAAGAAAATATATTTAAAATGGCTTTAAAAAGCCCTACAAATGAGAAAGGTTATATTGAATGATGGTTTTATCTGTAATAGTTGATACCAGTATTTGGAATAATATTTTCAAAATACTCAAAGAGTAAAAGGAACCAAGAATTACATGTTCAATAGAATGAGGTTGGAAAAAAGATACATTCAGATCATTATTCTTCAACATGAGTTAGAAACAGTTTAGAATAAGGAAAGTATCTTTAAAGACTTTGCTAAGGTATAAGTTAGGGGAAAATAAAAATCTCAAAAGAATATATAAAGTTTAAGAAATTATATACAAGAGAAATTTTTGAACATATGGCAAAATTATATAGAAAGTAATAAATATAACCCATCTTACTTGTAAAGTTAAAAATTGAGATTTGGCTAAAATTCAAGATAATTATATTAATCAGGAAAAAAGTAATTCTAGTGAAATCCTTCTAAAACCTTACATTGTTCCGGAGGAGGTAAAATATGGATTAGGCTTTGCTAAATTAAATATACTTATTAAGATGTATAGGACCTCAAATAATAGATGCAGATATATATATTCTAAACTCATGTTGAAGAATAATGGAATGAGGGGAAAACGATCTGAAAATGTGAAAGAAAAAAGTAAAATAGAAAACACAAATAGTATGTTAGAAATGAAGACAGACATACCAGCAATAATGTAAATGCTAAACTTTGTAAGAACAAAGATGATCACCCACAGCCACTATCATATTGAACGGAATAAAACTGAAAGCATTCCCACTCAAACCTGGAACCAGACAAGTATGGCCACTGTCTCCACTGCTATTTAACATAGTGTTGGAAGTCCTAGCCTCACAATCAGGCAAGAGAAAGAGATCAAAGGAATCCAAATGGGGGCAGAGGAAGTCAAACTCTCCCTCTTCACAGATGATATGATCTTATATCTGGAAAACCCCAGGGACTCAACTACAAAGCTCTTAGAAGTGAGCATCTCAGGTTACAAAATCAATATCCACATATCAGGAGCCTTCCTATATGCCAACAATTGTCAAGCTGAGAACAAAATAAAAGACTCTATTCCTTTCACAATAGCACTAAAGAAGATGAAATACCTCAGAATATATCTAATAAAAGACATGAAAGATCTCATATAAAGAGAATTATGAAACTTTGAGAAAGGAAATAGTAGATGTCAACAAATGGAAGAACATACCATACTCATGGCTGGGAAGAATCAACATTGGTAAAATGTCCATACTGCCCTAAGCAATCTATAGATTTAATGCAATCTCCATCAAAGCATCAATATCATACTTTAAGGATCTTGAAAAACTAGTACTTTGATTCATATGGAACCTAAAGAAACCTTGAACAGCACATACAGTTCTTAGAAATAAAAACAAATCTGGAGGCATCATGTTGCCGGACTTCAGGTTATATTACAAGGCTATAGTGCTCAAAACAGCATGGTAGTGGCACAAAATAGAGTCACAGATCTATGGAATAGGATAGAGAATCTAGCAATGTACCCAGCCACATGTTATTTAATCTTTGATAAGCCTAACAAAAACATGCAATGGGGAAAATAATCCTTATTTAACAAATGGTGCTGAGGAAACTAGTTATCCACATGCAGAAGACTGAAACTGGACTCACACCTCTCACCATTGACAAAAATTGATTCTCATAGGATAAAAGATTTAAATTTAAGACACAAAACAATAAAAATTATAGAAGAGTTTTGGGGGGGAAATGCTTTAAGATATTGGCCTGGGGAAAAAAATTCATGTGGAGGACCCCCCCCCCCCCCCAGCAATTGCAGCAGCACCAAAAATAAATAACTGGGACTTGATCAAGCTTAGAAGCTTTTGCATGGCTAAGAGTACCACGCTATAGTAAACTCAAATTTAAGAATAAGAAAAGTACAAACAACCCTATCTATAAGTGGACAAGTGTTTTGAAACTTCTCTTGAGGATTATATACGAATGGCCAACAAACACATGAAAAAATGCTCATCTCTGCAATCACCAGAGAAATGTGAATCAAAACCACTGTAAGCTGTCACCTAACCCCAGCAAAATTAGTCCACATCACAAAGTTCCTAAACACCAGATGCTGACATGGATGTGGAGAAAAGGGAACACTTCTACACTGCTGGTGGGATTGCAAACTAAGATAGCCCTTTTTGGAGAGAAGTATGGAGAATTCTCAAAGATCTAAAAGTGGACCTTCCATTTGACCCTGCAATCCCATTACTAGGTATCTATCCAGAAGAACATAAATCATTTTACCAGAAAACCATTTGGACTAGAATGTTTACTGTAGCTCAATTCATAATTGCCAAGTCGTGGAAGCAACCTAAGTGCCCATCAACCCACGAATGGATCAACAAACTATGGCATATGTATGCCATGGAATATTATGCAGCCATTAAAAAAGATGGAGACTTTACATCTCTTACATTTACCTGGATGGAGTTTGAAATACGATCTTCTTAGTAAAGTATCCCAAGAATGGAAAGATGAATATCAATGTACTCCATACTAATATGGAATCAACATATAAACCATTACATGTTCCTAAGAACAATAAAACACTATTATAGTCCATTTGGGGGGTGTAGAGGGAAGAGAGACAGGGGAGGACGTATGGCAGAAGGAGGGAGGGCATGAGGTGGGATCTCACCTAATGTGCACATATTGAGAGGGTGTATAACACGCCCCCTGGGTGAGGGGCTCTTCTACAAATGGAACTTTACCATGGAGGTGCGGACAATCTAACCTAAATATTATACCCTCATATTCATTTCAATAAAGTTTAGAAAAAGGAACAAAGATGATCATATTTGATCAAAAAGATCAAGTTCAAAGAATATATCTGCTATTTAAAAGATACAAATATTTAAAAGAAAAAAGATAGTGTTAAATAAAATTTATGAGAAGCCATTGTTTTAGATTGAGTGCCTGTATTAGGCCCTACCAGACCAAACCAAAATGGAGATAATCTTGTCAAGTACCACATAATCAAACTAAAACCTTGAAATATAGGAAAATTCTCAAACACCGTAGTTTTTCCAAAAACTGGAGATTCATAGTAGCAAATCAGAAGACATCCAGTTTACCTGTGCCAGAATGATAAGAGGTCCTCTCTGCTTTACCCCTTACCAGAAAAGTACACTGAAGTAACTTGATGTTAACCAATTTGCTTTCTAGTTTTGTCCTATTTCTTCATTCTGCTCAAGCGACGTTACAAAAACAAATGTTTTGCCATATCCAACAGAGCACTTTCTATTTTGTAGATGTGATGGTGCCTGAGTCATGAATTGTTAATAAAAGATTTCTAAATTTGTTGAAATTTTGTTGTTTGAATATAGTAAAAGTTACTATGTTTATATAGTCTATGTAAATACTAGTCAAACACTAACTGCCTATATATTATTACCAAAGTAGATTTAAGGCAAAAATCTTAGCAGAGGTAAAAGAATGTCACTACTTAATGATAAATTGTTTAATTTACCAAGAATTCATAAGAGTTCCAAACTTTTATGTTCCTTATAACTTCAAAAATCTACAAAGGAATAATTAATATAAATATAAAAAAACTTACAAATCTGCCATTGTAATGGGAAGTTCTGAGACACTTAATAATTGTTATAAGGAGGCAACCAAGGGCAGCGCCCATGGCTCAGTGGGTAGGGCAGTGACCTCATATGCAGAAGGTGATGGGTTCAAACCCAGCCCCAGCCAAACTGCAACAAAAAAATAGCCAGGCATAGTGACAGGCACCTGTAGTCCCAGCTACTTGAGAGGATGAGGCAAGAGAATCACTTAAGCCCAGGAATTGGAGGTTACTGTGGGTTGTGACACCACGGCACTCTACCAAGGGCAATATAATGAGACTCTGTCTCTAAAAAAAAAAAAGAAGACGACAACCAAAAAGAAAATGGTGAAAATAGCAAATGTTTGAATAGCATAATTAGTAGCCTGATCTGATGAAACATAAATCCTAAAACCAATATTTCAAGAATACATGGGACATTTAGGAAACTGATCATAATTGAGGAAACTAATCATGATTGAGAACATAGAACAAGTCTCACCATATTTCAGATAATCAATATCATATAGGTCATGTTATCTGACTACAATATAATTAAGTCAGAAAGAAACAATGAAAAAGACAAGAGCAGGTAGAATACTGAAGGGTACAGGTGAAACTTACTAAATGTAGAATATAAATGTCTTAACACAATAACTAAGAAAATGCCATGAAGTCTATGTTAACCAGTTTGATGAAAATATTTCAGATTGTATATAAAACCAGCACATTGTACCCTATGATTGCATTAATGTATACAGCTATGATTTAATAGAAACAAAAAAATTAAAGAAAAAAATGCTAAATAGTACAGATAAAACTAAAGCATAATGAAAAAGAAGAAATGTGTGGACTTAATGAATGATGATAAAAATACAGTAAAACAAAACTTATAAAATGCACTTAAAGGGAGATTTGATGGAAGGAGTGTAAACAGTGGGACCATTCCTATGGTTCATATTGCAAGGTTTCATGTCAAATCTATTTTTTTTTTTTTTTTTTTGAGACAGAACCTCAAGCTGTCACCCTGGATAGAGTGCCATAGCATCACGACTCACAGCAACTTCCAACTCCTGGGCTCAAGCGAGCCTCCTGCCTCCGCCTCCCAAGTAGCTGGTACTACAGGCACCCGCCACAATGCCCCGCCATTTTTTGGTTGCAGCCGTCATTGTTGTTTGGCAGGCCTGGGCTGGATTCGAACCCACCAGCTCAGGTGTACGTGGCTG
>CAUYRH010015330.1:0-23388 GCA_963574655.1 Perodicticus potto | reverse complement strand
TCCAGCCCGGGCCTGCCAAACAATGATGGCTGCAACCAAAAAATGGCTGGACGTTGTGGTGGGCGCCTGTAGTCCCAGCTACTTGGGAGGCAGAGGTAGGAGACGCGCTTGAGCCCAGGAATTGGAGGTTGCTGTGAGCTGTGATGCCATAGCACTCTATCCAGGGTGACAGCTTGAGGCTCTGTCTCAGAAAAAAAACAAAAACAAACAAAGGCTTCTCAGAGAAGCCCAAAGACACTCCTGCAAGGTCCTCCCCATGGTAACCCAGCCCTTGAGAATTTGTAAAATTTAGCTTCCTGGGTCCTTGAAACTAATGCTTGCTGCTTGCTTCTGCTTCTGTAAACCCTGTGCATGATTTGACACCTCCAAGGAGAAATAATATCTACTTGTCTATTTACTTGTGAGCCCAGTAAAAGGATAGAGACAGAGCTGATTGGGGAGGGAGGTGTCATTACTTTAAGGCTCATGGCCTGCTTAGTTTCCCCGCCAGCAAATAAAATTCCTTCGCCTGTAATCTTTGGTGAGAGACTACTGGTTTCAATTCGCTGGTCCAGCAACAGATTCATTTCTCCTGCATACTCTGGAGGTGCTTATTGTACCTTTGAATATTAATAGCAAAGCACGTCAAAACCGCCACAGTAAAAAACACTTCTGCTCAACAGGAACGTAGAGGGTGTGTATGCAATTACATATTTCAAGTGGCACCAAAACGATTTGTAGAATCCTCTCTCCCAGCAGTTAACAACCATAATCAATGGTTTGCCTCTCTCTCCCTCCATAGTCTTTGAGTTCCTTCAGTTTGGGAACCATCTCTCATTGATCTTTCTATCTCCTGCACCTAGCACAAGCCTTGGCAACACGGTTTTGTTGAACGGCATGTACAATATAATAAGGGGCGGTGGACGGAAAGTATGTGAGTTATTAACATCAGCCAGAGGAGCTTGTCTGATTCATTTCCCTTAGGAAAAAAACCCTTGTCTTACTGCTGTAGAATTTAGCTTCTTGACTTCGAATTGTACTTTAAGTCTTTGAGGAGCTAGGGCAGCGTATTGTCACCCTATGCCGAGTGCCTGAGAAGCGATCTGGCATCGATCAGTGCACGATCGGTAATACAGTGAACTGAGCATTCAGGGTCCAAGGCTACAGGCGGCTGCAGCCTCGGAGACCGATCAGCCCACCGGCCCCGCCCTCCTCTCACGGCCCCGCCCCTCCCCGGCCCCGCGGCCTGCGAGTCCTCCCGGCCGCGAGCCCCTTCCCATAGGTGGACCCCTTCGTCTCAGGTTGAGCCTCTGTCCCTAGTTCCCCTCTCCAAACAGAGACCCGTAGCGGTCCCCCTCCCACGGGGCCCCGCGTTTCGGCAACCTCCTCCCTCGGAGCCGGGGCCCGCGACACCTCCCCAAACACCCTTTCATTCCCCAGCCAGACTCCCCCGCCTCCCGCACGCAGGACTTCCGCTCGGCGCCCCTCCTCTCAGGCGGGACTTCCGCCGGCGCCCCCTCCCCCGCCCGAGGCGAGCCTGGGCTGTGCCTGAGCGCTCGGGGGCCTGGCCGCGGCGCAGCCTCGGGGCAGCGTGGGCCTCAGCGGCGGCGGCCGGTCAGTGCGGGACGCTTCTCCTCCGCCCCGTCCTCGTCTTGTCCTCGTGCATCCTCCCGTTCCTCCCTCCTCTCCTCCTCCTCGGCGCGGGCTCGGCAGCGCTGCGAGCGGCAAGATGGCGGCGCCCAGGCCGCCTCCCGCCCGGATGTCGGGTGTCATGATGCCAGCGCCCATCCAGGACCTGGAGGCCCTGCGTGCGCTCACGGCGCTCTTCAAAGAGCAGCGGAATCGGTAACGGGCCCGAGCGGGGGGCTGCCCCGGGTGGGGAGGGCGGCCGGCACCCCGACGCCGGCGCTGGGCGCGGGCCCGGTGCGCCGCCCCTTTGCGCTGGACGCGCCGACACCAGCGCCCGAGCGCCACCCAGGCCGCGCGCCTGGCCGGCCCCGCCTCGGCCGCCTGCACGAAGCCGTGACCCAGGGAGCCTTTTGGTAGCTCAAGCGGGTTGGCCGCGAGCAGCACCGACGTGGGTCCTGGCTGGAGACGCGAGTTACGGGCGTGGGAGGAGGGAGGTTGCGGGGATGGCAACCCCTAGGCCTGGGGTTGTGGTTGGCGCTCATTCTGCGCGGCCGCGGAGCCCAGCCTTCGTCGTCCCCGTCGTCCTGACTCTGCCACCGGTGGGTAAGATAGCTGGGTGGAAAGAGAAGGTGCCCCGAAGTCCGACAGACCAGGATTTAGTTCCAGGACTTAAAGCGGTGCGCTGTTGTTCACTTTATCCGTAGATTTCTTGCCTAAAATGAGAGTGCAAGACATGACTTTGTTGATGGGTTGTACAAAGGAATAAATGAAATAAAGTGTGTGAATACAAAATCCGTGAAGCCCTCAGTCAGTGCTTGTTTGATTTTGTTTTATTCCCTCGCCCTCAGTGCTCATCTGACCTATGCGAATCATGTTGAATAGTACCTCCCCGGTGGTACCCTTATGAGCATTAAAGGAGATAGTGCATTTAGATCCTCAGAACGTACCTGGTATCTAGTAACTAAATAAATTTTAGCTGACACACATGATGGTCCCCCACGTATTGGGTATTGTGGTAGATGGTGAGGTAGGAAAATAAAATGAAAATTCCTTGCTCTCTAATGTACTGGGGACCCAAGATAGCATAAATCATGGGGTTATGTATAAACAGCATAGGAACATAGAAAAAAGGAACACCTAGACTTGGGTTGGTCACATGATCCCCAGAGGTCCTGTTCCTTAAACTGGACACCTGCTCTGAGCATTCAAATGATGTTGGTAAGCATGGAGCTGCTACTAAAAGTCCAGGGACTACTCTGTGGGCCTTTGGGGAGCTATGTTCTTGGAGTTAATCCTTAGGCATATTTGTACCATGATGAACCCTCGTTACAGTGCATAACCCAGCTATCGACTGTTTATTGAGCCTTACTATGAAACAGGTTTTTTGTTAGGGACTGAGGGCAAAAAGGTGAGCACATGATCCTTTTTATTAGGCATGGAGGGAATTTGCCATGGAAACATGCAGTAATGGAGGTATACACAAGAAGGGGTTGGAACGGAGGGAGCACATGGATCTGTTGGGTGGATTGGTGAGCCAGGAAAGGCTTTGAGGTTACTTCAGGTGCTTGGGTTTCAGAAGAGAAGACTAGCTAGAAAGAATCATATCTGCAAAGGGGCCCTATATCTATTTTGCAGAGCAACTGAGAGGTTTAAATGAAATGACATAGGTAAAGTTTCTGGTACCGTTCTGATATAATCTGTAGGAAGACATCCAAGACCCTGAGCTACAAGGCCCTTCTTGACTTGGTCTCTCTTGTGAGAAGATTTATGGGGAGCCATTGAAGGTTTTTATTAGGGGAGTGGCATGATAAGATCCGCATATTAGAAAGATCTGTCTGGCTGCCATAGGAGGGGATAAATGAGAGGATGAAGCTAGAGGCAGGGAGACTTTTTTTTTTTTTTTTTTTTGTAGGGACAGTCTCACTTTTTCGCCCTCTGTAGAGTGCTGTGGTGTCAAACAGCTCACAGCAACCTCCAACTCCTGGGCTTAGGCGATTCTCTTGCCTCAGCCACCCGAGTAGCTGGGACTACAGGTACCCACCACAATGCCCCGCTATTTTTTTGTTGTTGTTGCAGTTTGGCCGGGGCGGGTTTGAACCTGCTACCCTCGGTATATGGGGCCGGCGCCCTACCCACTGAGGCACAGGCACCGCCTGAGGCAGGAAGACTTTTAAGGAGCTTTTGCTGAAGCTCAAATGAAAGATGAAAGTGCCCCAATTAAGATATTGTCTGTGGGGATAAACAATTAAATAGAGATGTTTATAAAGTTGACCAATTGGATTGTTGGGGGAAGAATGAGCATATGAGGATGCTTCCTGGATTTGGTCTGAGTTCTTTTGGAGAAGTGTCCTTGTTCCAGGGCAAAGTTTGGAGACCAGGAAAGGTGAACTGATAGGCAGGTCCTGGCATGGAGAGGCACAGCTCGTGTGCTGGTATAGAGCACACTCAGTAAGGATTTATATATGGACAGGCCTCTGGGCTTGGTCCTATCACTGCTTTTCTGTCATTGGAGAAATCATGAGAGGTCTGGAGCGGTTTGATCCCGCTGTCTGCTGAGAAGATCCCTCCAGATCTGACACTTAGGGATCCAGTGTTTGTCCTGGGAGGTGGGGCATCATCTCCTTTTAAGAGAAGGTCTGGTGCTGTTGTCCTGTGTGAAAGGGAATGCACAGGGGGAGGATAGGCTGCGGTGCTAGGAGATGGATGAGACATAAAGCAAAGCAAAATGAATCTTCAGAATAGCAAATACTTAATAGAAAAACCAAAGCAAAAATAGTGAGGAAAGTGGAAAATTCCCCTAAAAGATAAGAAGGATTTTACAAATAATCTATTTTGTAGTCCTTCTGAGATCTTCAGTGCTGCAAAACAAACTTCTTCCTGTGGTAACCCAAGTACTTCTGTGATAGGAGTGTCTGGAAAGGGACATGGAGACTGGGTGTGAATCCTGGCTTAGTCTCTCTAGACTTCTTGTCTCTCATCTTGAGAGTGGAATGATTTGCAGGATTATTGTGAGGTTCTGTAATTTTGTCTTTACAGCACATTGGTTTATGCAGTGTAAATGCCTGAGAGCCCATTTGTGTTTAATCTCCTGCCTGATGGAAAACATTTGAAATTCTTTCTTTCTTTTCTTTTTTTTGTAGAGATAAGAGTCTCACTCTATCGCCTGGTAGAGTGCTGTGGAGTCACAGCTCACAGCAACCTCCACCTCTTAGGCTTAAGCGATTCTCTTGCCTCAGCCTCCCAGGTAGCTGGGACTACAGGCGCTTGCCACAGCGCCCGGCTAATTTTTGATGCAGTTTGGCTGGGGCCGGGTTTGAACCCACAGCCCTCGGTATGTGGGGCCGGCGCCCTACTTGCTGAGCCACAGGCGCCGCCCTTCTTTTCTTTTCTTTTCTTTTTTTTTTTTTTTTGAGACTATGTCTCACTCTCTCCCTGGGTAGAGTGCTGTGGGTCTTAGCTCACAGCAACCTCAAACTCTTGGGCTCAAGTGATCTCTTGCCTCAGTGAAGAGGAGCTCAGGGGTGGCCAGGGGTTGGGGCAATGTGTCCACTCTGCTGATGGGGTGGTCCTGGGGGCAGATCTCCTTGAACTACAGGTGCCTGTCACAACACCTGGCTAGTTTTTCTATTTTTAGTACCAGTGGGGGTTTCACTCTTACCCAGGCTGGTCTCGAATACCTGAGCTCAAGCAATCCATCTGCCTTGGCCTCCCAGAATGTGAAGATTATAGGCGATTTGAAGCTATTTCAAGAAGACTATGATTTATTCTAATTTGGGGGTTTTTAGAAATGGGGACCTCAGGGTTTCATTACAATTTTTTAGTAACTCCCAGGTGAGAGGAAATTATGTTATATCCCATCATAGCGATTTTAGGTATGCCCACGAATTCTCTGATACTCTGTCCTTCAAGATGAGGTTAGTTCTTTTCCCCATGAGTGTGGGCTGAGCTTAATGACTTATTTCTGAGGACTAGAAAATGGCAGAAGCGACAGTGTATGGCTTTTCAGATTAGGACTTCGTACTGTCTTGGCTCATTCGTTCTGACAAAGCCAGCTGCCAGGTCATGAGGACACTCAAGCGTCCTTATGCAGAGCTGTGCGCCGAGGACTTGAAACCTCCTGCCAACAGGCATGTGTGATGAACCACCTTGGAAGCAGATTGTCTGAGTCCCAGTGTGCACAACCTCAGCCATTTGTGCAACTTCATGAGACCCTGGGCCGCTCCAAGATTTCTCACCTTCAGACCTGTGTGAGATCATAAATATTACTGTTTTAAATGCTAAAGTTTGAGGTAATTTGCTATATAGCAATAAATCATTAATACACTGGTGTGCATTCTCTGTGCTCTGTATTAAACATATTCTGTAAACCATTTGAACAGTCTCTTAGTCACTAAAATTCTTTAATCAATTGCTTCTGGTCGTAAAACGTCAGTATTAAGATACTTCTCAGTTACTTCTCTGTGAAAGGCTATTTTTTCTCACCTATTTTACATTCGTCTTTTATCTTTTGTTTGAGGTAGATGTGTGCATATTTCACGTTTGTTTAGCATGATTTATCTAAAAAAAGTGTGTCTTTGTAGGTTCATGTTAAATTCTTTCTGGAACAAAGTGAGATCTAAATACATTAAAATTTTTATTTTGGTCTTCACCTGGAGGTTTCATTTTCCAACCCTATAGTTACCCTTATTTAATTATCTCCAAGGCCTCCGTAGATCCTACAAATGAAGTGTAGAGCTGAGGGAGATGGGTTCTCACACTCTATACCTGTGCTGTTCATCAAGTAGCCGCTAGCCAAATGCAGCCAGTTAAATCTCAGTTCATTGAAAATAAGTAAAATTAATTCAGTTGCTTTAACCATATTTTTAGTGCTCAGTGGCTCCCTGTAATTGTGATAACAGATACAGAGTACCTCCATCATGGTTCCTTCTAGTGCAGTGGTTCTCAACCATCCTAATACTTCTACTCAATAATACAGTTCATGTTGTGGTGACCCCCAACCATAAAATTACTTCTGTTGCAACAACATGAGGAACTGTATTAAAGGGTCGCGGCTTCAGGAAGGTTGAGAACCACTGTCTAATGGATCGTGCTGCTTTGTAACTTATTTTCTATAGGGACAATTATGTTCTGGCTGTTGAATATTCTTGAGTAATGGTAACATATGGATACTGCCTTCTATAAATTCATCTTAAACTGGTATTTGCTTCTCCATCTGGTAAGCTTGAATAATGTGAGCATATGACATTCACTGTGTCCCTAGCATCTAGCATAGAGTTGGTAACAGTAGACACTGGATTGTTGAATTGCTGCTATTTATATCGTTTATTACTCACTGTATTCATCTGGTCTTTTCTTACTCATGTAGACTTTTTTTTTTTGTTTTGTTTAGCTCTTGTCGCTATGGCTTAATTTTCCTCTTTAATCTGTATTTAGTCAAAATTGTTCCTTTTTGTTTACCTCCTTTAAGTTTTTGTACATCTTGCTTAATAGTGCAGTATACATCTCTCTCCATATTTCCATATTTCTGAACCTCTTTATCCTGTAAGCTCTATTTTTTTTTTAAGACAGAGCCTCAAGCTGTCACCCTGGATAGAGTGCTGTGGCATCATAGCTCACAGCAACCTCCAATTCCTGGGCTCAAGTGAGTTTCTTGCCTCCGCCTCCCAAGTAGCTGGGACTACAGGCGCCCGCCACAACGTCCAACCATTTTTGGGTTGCAGCCGTCATTGTTGTTTGGCGGGCCCGGGCAGGATTCGAACCCGCCAGCTCTGGTGTACATGGCTGGCGCCTTAGCTGCTTGAGCACAGGCACCGAGCCTATAAGCTCTATTTTCATTTTTTAAGGTACCTGCTAACATACTGTATAATTTATTTATACCAGTTTTTAATTTATTCTCAGTTTCCCGGAATGGAGAGCTTGTGAAAGCAGATATGTTTGGGTTTTTTTGTAATTATCCTGTTGGGGTTATCCTGTTTGGATCCTTCTTAAATTTGATGTTTTTGAGCAGTTTGGGAACTTGTCCGCCCCTATTTTATCAAATATTGCTTCTCTTGGCTCTCTCCTTTCGTTCTGGGACTCTAGTTGCACATGCGTCAGACCCCTCATTATATTCATTGTCTCATAGGAGCTTTTCTGTATTTTCTATCCTTTTTTCTCCCTAAGCTTCTGTCTGAAAATTTTCTTCTACCCTGCTTTCTAGTTTTCTTTTCTTTCTTTTTTTTTTTTTTTTTTTGATACAGAGCCTAAAGCTGTCACCCTGGATAGAGTGCTGTGGCATCACAGCTCACAGCAACCTCTAATTACTTGGCTCAAGCGAGTCTCTTGCCTCCACCTCCCAAGTAGCTGGGACTATAGGTGTCCGCCACAACGCCCGGCCATTTTTGGGTTGCAGCCGTAATTGTTGTTTGGCGGGCCCAGGCTGGATTTGAACCCGCCAGCTCAGGTGTACGTGGCTGGCGCCTTAGCCCGTTGAGCCACAGGCGCCGAGCCATGCTTTCTAGTTTTCTAATCCTCTTTTCTTCTTTGTCTAATCTGGTGTTATCTATTGTGTTCTTAGTTCAAGTATTTGCATTTTGACTTATTGTATTATAGAATTTGCATTTGATTCTTTTAAAAAATAGATTTCTGTACCCTGTGAAAATTCATATTGTTTTCTGTCTTCCTGAGCATGTTAGTTACAGTTAAAGAACATATCTGATAGCTCCTTCTGTTTCAGTTTTTCTCTTTTTAAGTTTAGTCATTTGGTCCCATCTTTTATTAATTGGTGAATATTTTGTGTGAAAATTTGAGGTCATTTCCAGATATCTTCCCTTTGCAGTATGTTTGCAGACTTAAAGCCAATAACTTTATTTCTTTCAACAAACAGTGGTGGAATAGCTAGGTATTTAATTGAAATAAGACAAACCTTAACACACAACTCACACCATCCACAAAAATTATTTGAACATGGATTATAGACCTAAACATAAAAGCTAAAATCATAAAGTATTTAGAAGAAAACATGAGGGAATATCTTCATGACCGTGGGTGTAGGCAAACATTTCTTATCTAGGATACAGACAACCTTAACCATGTCAGGAAAATACTGACTTTATCAAATCAGACCATCAAAATGAAAAACTTGTCATCAAAAGACACCATTAAGAGAATGAAAAGGCACACCCTAGACTTAGAGAAAGTGTTTGTAATGTATATATTTGACAAAGGACTTGTTTTGGAATATATAAAGTACTCCTACATCTCAATTGATAAATTGGGCACAACAGTTCCTGTGCTTTACGAAGAAAGATATATAAACAACAAAAAACATATGATGAAGCACTCAACGTTATTAGTTATTAGGGATATGCAGAAACACCACAGCAACATACTACTTCATACCCTTTAGAATGGCTGTTATCCAAAAAGTGGAGCAGAGCAAGTAATGGGGAGGCCTTGGGGAAATAGGAACCCTTGTCCTGCTGGTGGTAATGTAAAGTGCTGCAGCCTGTAGAGAGTAGTTTGCAGAACACAATCGGAGAGCTGAACACGAGTATGACGAAGCAACTCCACTCTTGGAGATATGCTTAAAGGAAATGAAAACGGACAAATACTGTACGATTACAGTTTTATGAAGTATGTAGAAGGGACAAATTCATAGAGATGGATTGTAGATTAAAGATTACCAAGGTTCGATGAAGGAGAAATGGGAGTTATTGCTTAATGGCTACAGAGTTTCTTCTTTTTTTTTTGAGGCAGAGCCTCAAGCTATTGCCCTGGGTAGAGTGCTATGGCATCACAGCTCACAGCAACCTCCAACTCCTGGGTTCAAGCAATTCTCCTGCCTCCGCTTCCCAAGTAGCTGGGACTACTGGCAGCCGCCACAACGCCCAGCTATGTTTTTGGTTGCAGCCGTCTTTGTCGTTGGTGGGCCCGGGTTGGATTCAAACCCGCCAGCTCTCATGTATGTGGCTGGCGCCTTAGCTGCTTAGTATGCCACTGGCGCCCAGTCATCTTTTTTTTTTTTTTTTTTTTTTTAATAGACAGAGTCTCACTTTATTACCCTCAGTGCCTAGTGTCACAGCTCACAGCAACCTCCAACTTCTGGGCTTAGGCAATTCTCTTGTTTCAGCCTCCTGAGTAGCTGGGAACACAGATGACTGCCAAAATGCCTAGCTTTATTTTTGTTGCAGTTTGGCTGGGGCTGGGTTCGAACTCTCCACCCTTGGCATATGGGGCCAGTGCTCTACTAGCTGAGCCACAGGTGCCACCTCCTTTTTTCTTTTTTTTTTTTAGAGACAGAGTCTCACTCTGTCGCCCTCTGTAAAGCGCTGTGGTGTCACAGCTCACAGCAACCTACAGCTCTTGGACTTAGGCGATTCTCTTGCCTCAGCCTCCCAAGTAGCTGGGACTACAGGTGCCTGCCCCAATGCCCGACTATTTTTTGTTGCAGTTTGACTGGGACCGGGTGTGAACCCACCAACTTCGGTATATGGGGCCAGCGCCCTACTCACTGAGCCACAGGTGTCTCCCGGCTATAGAGTTTCTATTTGGGTATTTAAAAGTTTTGGAAGTAGTGGTGATAGCTGTACAATATTGTGGATATAATTAAAGTCACTGAATTGTATGTTTGCCAGTGGTAAAAGGTATGTATTATGTTGTATGTACTTTATCACAATTAAAATTAATAATGTAATGTACCAAAATCCATTGAGTCGTATCCTTTAAATGAGTGAATTGTATACCAATAGAGCTATTATAAACAAAACCGTAATAAGATACTTCCACATACCCATTAGAATGGCTAAAATTAAAATGTCTGCACTAAATTTTGGTGAGAGTGTAAAACTATATATTTATAATTTAGGAAAACCCTGTTCATAGTGAAATAGCTTTTTTTTTTTTCCTGAGACAGAGTCTGTGTTGCCCTTGGTAGAGTGCTGTGGTGTCACAGCTCTCAAACTCAAACTCTTGGGCTTAAGTGATTCTCTTGCCTAGCCTCCTGTGTAGCTGGGACTACAGGCGCCCGCCACAACGCCTGGCTATTTTTCGGTTGTAGTTGTCATTGTCCTTTAGGAGGCCCGGGCTGGGCTCAAACCTCCCAGCTTTGGTGTATGTAGCTGGCGCCCTACTCAATGAGCTGCAGGCACTGAGCCATGAAATAGCTTTTATGTGTCTTTTCCTCTAGTCGATCGCACTTTTCTTGACAGCAGGGCCCTCTTTATGGAATCTTAACAGCAGCGCACCTGGGTACTCAGTAAATGCTGAACCAAATAGAGCAGTGAGAAGATCACTTCTTACTGCTGACACAGAGCTGATGGACAGTAAAGACTTCAGAGCCTAAAAAGCTATGAGTTTGATCTACCATGTTAGCATTTCATTACCCGCACAGGGTATGTGCCGAGCTCTGTGCTTAGCGTTGCTACTCTATATCTGATATGGTAAAAGGAGCTGTGAACTAGGGAACTAGGAACATAGGAAGAGCTCAAATGCTGTAATCTTAAATTTGGAAATAGGGATGTCTTATGCCTTCACACACATACTCCTTGTTTTCCCTCACAATATAGTTATAATTTCACTGCCTGCCCCATATTCCCTTGGCATGGTGTGTTTCTCTGTTTGAAAGAACTTCACACATATTGCTATAGCCCCTTAATTACCTGCCACCCCACTTTTGATGTTTTCTATATAGCTAATGACTCAAGAAAATTAAATAGTCAAAGAAATAAAAACACTGTTGAGTGTCATTATGTGCTAGGTCTGCAAATAAGAGCATCTCCTCTGGTGATGTGCTCATTTCTTTGACTATTTAATTTTCTTGGGTCATTAGCTATATAATGAGAGCATAGAATAAAGACTATAGGAGGGTACAGAAAACATCAAAAGACAGACTGTGATTTCAAGGGGAAAACAGAGTTGGTATTGTTAATTGCTTGTATCAATATGTTGACTAGTTTTCATAAACAAAGTGAATAGATTAAGCACTTCTGTGGTCAGTGTACCACAGAAGTAAAAAAAAAAAAAATAAACCTATCCCTCTGTGTATACATAAACATGAGTTTGCCCCAGACATTATTGAGCCTTTGCCCAGCAAGCATGCCAAAAAACAAAAAAAACCCACAGGGGTCAACAGCCTAGCTAAGGACGCCATATGGCATTTTGACTCAACCATGATTCAGTTCAACTTTGTTGAGAGAGAACATCAATTAAGCTATACTATAAAAAGAACTTTTTAGAGTGTGCTGGCAGTTTCCTTTATTTTTACCTATGTCATGAGCTGAAATACCACATGGAACTGTTTGGTAAGGTGTTCTGACTCAGCTTCAAAATACAGAAGTGGTCAGTGTGAGCCACCTCTCACATTCAATTATCTTAAATGCATGAAGTGGACAGGAAAGAGTTTGAGCCAGTCAGTCCAAATAAATAAAGTTAGCATTGTGACCACCAGTACCCTCAGAGGAGTTGCTCAGCTCTTTGATTGTTCCAGTCTTTTGTAGTGGTCATTTGACCCAAAGGCTTGGTCACTGGACTGTGGTCAAGGACTCTCAAAAGCAGAGCAACCCTGGGACTATCCCCAAGCTGGTCTGGGCCCTCTGATGGCCACAAGCGTAGAGCACTTATCCTCGTATTATATTAGAATTAAAAGATGTTTCTCGAGTGAGTGAGGAGTTAGAACAGTGCTTAGAACAGTGGCCTGTAATAGGCGCAGTTTTAAGTGTCAGCTGCTGTCATCATTGTCAGATGTTGTCCACATTATTGTCCTTATCATCATAATCATTGAGAATATTATAAAACTTCATTGAAAAACGTGTAAGACTTGAATGGTAAGGTCTGCTACTATGTTGCAGGAAACCTCAATAATGAAGATATCATTTCTTCCCAAATTGACCTGTACATTTAATGCCATTCAAAATAAAATCTCAAGAGTTTTTGCTAGAAATCTACAAGCTGATTTTCTAATTTACATAGGAAGTTTCCAGGATTTCTCTTATTCCTTTGGGTCTTGTTTCCTTAAGTTTTTACATGAACCTTGTTCTGATCCCCTAGCTCTTAAAACCCTACCCATGTGCCTGCAGCAAAATTCTCTGTATTCTTGATTTCTCTGAATATTCCTTTCATCTTCCTAAACAAAATAAGGCTCACTTCTGAGGACATTGAAGTTCTTAGAAGGGGGGGCTGCCTTCTTTTGTTTGTCGGGTGAGTGGGAGGCTGCTTTCTTTTGTATGTTCTGTGCACTGCTTGACTCAGTGGTGGTAGATGTTCTCCTGGACTGTCACTGTCACGTTGGATCTTTTCCCTCCGTTTACTCCTGCAGCTTTCAATCTCACGCTATCAGAGTGCCCCTGTTCAGTCACTTCTGCAGTTAAAAGAAATCTGTGGGTCATTCCATCTCATTCTTTGAAGAGTTTAGCCCCAGTTGACTGCTCCTGTCTTGATTATTTCAACATTTGTAATCTATATAAATGCCCTGACCTCTGATTTCCTTGGTGTTCTTTGCTTCACTGAGCTTGACCTTCACCCACACATTGCTGAACCTCCTGAACCCTGGTCATTCCCTGCAGCTGCATTCCGTCCTGGTTCTCAGCTTGAAGATACTCCTCTCTGGCCTCCTGTTTTGTTCTCTCTTTAGGGCTCTACTGTAACAGCTCTTCAGTCCCACAGGACCTACTGTTCCTGCTACTGTCCCTTTGTTCTTCCTTCCCTACTTAATGTTCACCTTCATCCAGTTCAGATCTGTGCGTCAGTGATCAAAGCACTTCCTTGTAGACATCCTTTGGTGCCTTTTCTCCACTGGTAAAACTCCTGCTCTGGTTGAATACAGCTTGCTGCTTCCTTTGTGTCAGCACCAAATAGCTGAACAAGGTTGGGGAAAAAACAAGACAGCGGCAGGTGGAGCCTGTGGCTCAGTGAGTAGGGCGCTGGCCCTGTGTACCGAGGGTGGCGGGTTCACCCCGGCCAAACTGCAACAACAACAACAACGAAATAGCCGGATGTTGTGGTGGGCACCTGTAGTCCCAGCTACTCGGGAGGCTGAGGCCAGAGAATCGTCTAAGCCCAAGAGCTGGAGGCTGCTGTGAGCTGTGACACAACGGCACTTTACCGAGGGCGACATAGTGAGACTCTTTTAAAAACAAAAAACAAAAGACAAAACACACACAGACCCATGCAGATTGGTTTCACTTCATTCTCCGCTTTCTATTTTACTGAGACAATAACCAGTAACCAGGTCTCAGGTGTCTTTTTGACCTGTTTTTTCGGCCACATTATTCTCAGTCAGTCTTGTGGCTTAAATACTTTTCACGTGCTGGTGATGGTAACATTTTTCTCTAGCTGGACTTTTCTCCTGGACTCTAAACTTACACATTCGTCTTTCCAGTCCACGTTTCCACTTGTGTTTCTAGTAGGTACCTCAGATTTAACAAATCCCAAACCAAACTCCATCCTCTCGTGCCCCAGCACTGTCATAGTAGTCCTCTCCTTTCTGTTTCACAGGTCTTTGCGTTTATTGTTCAGGCCTACAACATGTTGGAGTCACCCTTGACTCCCCTTTCCTACACCTCCCTGGTAACAGTTGGTTGTCAGAGTCTGTAGGTTCTGTCTTCAGAACACCTGCAGGGTCTGCTCTCAGCTTTCTCCAGCTGCTGCTTCACTCTGTTCCAAGAAGAGCTCCTGCCTGTTCTCCTGGTGTCTTCACCTACTTCCCCTGTGATCAGCTCCTTACAGAGTAACCAAAGCAAGTCACATAATAATCCCCTGCCTGCTTGGAACTTGCCATGGCTCCACATGAGGATGAAAGCTGACGTCCCCTGTGGCCTGTGGTGCGTGTGCGGTGTGGTCTTCTCTTCCTGTCTGATCGCATTCTTGGGTTCGCTCACTGGGCTTTACCCAGGCCAGCCGTGACTCCTTCTGACATGCAGCATGTACCTTTGCCTCCATCCCACCTCTTCTCCCAGGAGTTACATGGTTGGCTCCCTCACCTTGAGTCTATGTTCAAAAAACACTTTTAAAATTAGGTTTTTAATAATATGTTATATATAAACTTTTTTTGTTTATTTTTTGAGACAGTCCGTCACCCTGGGTAGAGTGTCATAGCATCTTAGCTCACAGCAACCTCAAACTCTTGGGCTCAAGAGATCTTCTTACCTCAGCCTCCCCAGTAGCTGGGACTACAGGCACCCAGGACAACACCTGGCTAGTTTTTCTATTTTTTTTAAATAGAGATGTAGTCTTGCTCTTGCTCAGCCTGGTCTCGAACTCCTGAGCTCAAGCCATCCTCCTGCCTTCGACTCTCAGAGAGCTGGGATTACAGGCACGAGCCACCGTGCAGCCTATAAACTTTCTCTGCTGATGAATATAAAGACTTTCTCCATATATTTTCTTCGAAAGTTTTATAGTTTTGTCGTTTGTGTAGTCCTAAATCCATCTGGAGTTACTGTTTGGGTGTGGTTATAAGTAAGGATGCAATTCAGTTTTTTTCCATATGGATAACAATTGTTACAGCACCTCTGTAGCATGGGCCCCCCTTCCCCGAAGGTCTTTCCTGCCAGCACTGTCATTTACCACGTTTCCACTCCACAGGAGTGCACAGTCCTATTCCTGGGCTCTCTGTTCTATTCCAATGGTTTATTTTCCATCTCTGTACCATTTTTTTGCCTTAGCTGCTTTCATTTATCATGTCTTTGAGATTGTGTTTGTTCTTATGAGAGATGAATTTCAAATGTGGTAAGGACAATATGATTTCTTTTTCTTTCTTTCTTTCTTTCTTTTTTTTTTTTTGAAACAAGAGTATTGCTCTGTCACCTAGGCTGGAGTGTAGTGGTGTCATCAGAGCTCACCATAACCTCAAAATCTTGGGCTCCAGTAACATGCCACTGTGCCTGGCTAATTTTTTTATTTTTTGTTTAGAGACTGGGCCCACTCATGCTTAGCTGGTCTCAAGTGATCCTTCCGCCTCAGCTTACCAAAGTGCTAGGAATATAGGTGTGAGCCATGGTGCCTGGCATGTGATTTTGGGCGATGGGGAGAGAGCTGCAGTGTTTGGGACCCTTTAAGTAGGGGTTGCCAAACCGTGGTTAAGTCTTGCGCAGCCCATTTTCTTTTTGTTGTTTGTTTTTTTAATGGTCCATGAGTTAAGAATGGTTTTTACATTTTTAAATAGTTGAAGAAATAATAAAATTTCATGACCCATGAAAATTGTATGAACTTTTAAATTTTGGTGCCCATAAGCAGTTTCATTAGAACCCAGCCATGTCCCCTCCTTGAGGTCTTGGTGTGGCTGCGTCTGTGCTGTAAGGGTGGATGGGAGGAGTGTGGCAGAGACTGGCTGTCAGAGCGTCATTGATTCACTCTCTGGCCCTGTACAGAAAAATGTGTGAATCTGCAAAATGGATTGTTCTGGGACAGCTTCAGAGTCCTGCAGGGGGTGGGGGTGGGGAGAAGAGTGTCATGAAAGAAAAGATGAGAGTTCTGCACTGATTTCAAAATTTTACCCTACGCTGTTAGTAGCAGGAGATGAAAATGTTCTTATTTTCTGTTTTTGTTCAGTCCTGTCTAGTCAAATCAATAAGCAAGATTTATGGTTTTAAATAGCCAGTGATTTGTATCTTGATCTGGGACCTTGTGTGTATTTCAATAGTTTTTCTCAGTAATAATGGTTAAATGAAACCACACATGCCAGTTTTTAATTAAATTTCAAGCATTATAATAAATTTTATTAATTTTTTTTGAGACAGAGTCTCAGGCTGACCTCCTGGGTAGAGTGCTGTGGCATCATAGCTCACAGCAACCTCCAACTCCTGGGCTCACGTGTGCCTCTTGCCTCAGTTTTTCTATTTTTAGTAGAGACGAGGGTCTTGATCTTGCTCAAGTTGGTCTAGAACTTATGAGCTCAAGCAATCCACCCGCATTGGCCTCTCAGAGTGCTAGGATTACAACTGCAGCTGGCCTATAATAAATATTTTAGCAAGTGTGTATGGCATTACAATGACTAGCATGTAGTTTTCTTTTCCTGCCTCATGAATTAATTGTAAAGTGTGTGTCCATATGGTATATTAGTTAATTAGAACTATCTAACCTGTTACTTAGCATCCTGGGTAGTTTTCTTTAATTTTACTCAAACAAGACTTGCCAAGATTAAACCCTACAGATCTGTTCAAACTTGAAGGAAATGAAATTTTACTTTTTGTATAATTCAAAGGATTTTTTTTCCTGTAATGTAACATTTCATTTATACATTGTCTTCAGGGTATGCATTCCTTTCTAATAGGAATGTCTAACGGTTGAATTTTAATTGTACTTATAAGTATTTTCTGCCCTCTGTGAAAGAAGTAGCTAAGCTTTTTAAAGTCTTTGTGAATATATCTTTTTAGTTTGGTTAAAGCAGAAATGACAGCAGATATTATTAGTAGTAGTGTTTATAATATTAGCATGATGGACCTTTACTAGCTGTTTCATTGTCATTAATCATTACACATTTTTAGCTGCACGGTCTTGATCGGGAACGTGGATTTCGCAGAGTACACTAGACCTGCTTTGGATCCGTAATGCCAAATAGTTTTCTTTCAAAGCTGTAGAGAAGGTAAAGATGTACAGAAGAGTTAAATGCTTTCATCGAGTTTACTGTTAGTGAATAGAAGCTTTTTGTCCTCATCTGATGAAAATTGTTAATGTATTATATTGTGTAAAACTGTGAGGACTAGAATCTACAGCTATTTATTATATGGCTCTAGAGCAGTGGTTCTCAACCTTCCTAATGCCGTGACCCTTTAATATAGTTCCTCATGTTGTGGTGATCCCCAACCATAAAATTATTTTTGTTGCCGCATCATAACTACTGGTTATGAATTGCAATGTAAATATCTGATATGCAGGATGTATTGTCTTTTCTTTTTTTTTGCAGTTTTTGGCCAGTGCTGGGTTTTGAACCCACCACCTCTGGTATATAGGACCAGCACCCTACTCCTTTGAGCCATAGGCACTGCCAGAGCAGGATGTATTTTCATTGTTACAAAGGGGTCGCGACCCACAGGTTGAGAATCGCTGCTCTAGAGGAAGGGATTCTTTCCTTTTTTTACTGCTCTAGAGGAAGGATTTCTTTCTTTTACTATTGTTCTAGACTCTAGAGGAAAGGTTTCTTTCTTTTTCACTGTTATCTTATGTAGAGGTCTAAAACATGTTCTCTGCTCTCAAGAAATTTAAAATACAAGGCTGGGCACAGTGGCTAATCCTAGCACTGTGGAAGGCTGAGGTGCATGGATTACCTGAGCTCATGGGTTCGAGATCAGCCTGAGCAAGAGCGAGACTCTGTCTCTAAAAATAGCCGGGCATTGTGGCGGGCGCCTGTAGTCCCAGCTACTTCGGAGGCTGAGGCAAGAGAATCGCTTGAGCCCAGGAGTTTTAGGTTGCTGTGAGCTGTGAGAAGACAGCACTCTACCGAGGGCAACAGAGTAAGACTGTCTCAAAAGAAAAAAAAAAGAAATTTAAAGTACAGTTAATTTGCTGACAGCCTCTTCTCATCCCATAAGCTTATCCATTATATCATTTAATGAGGAAGAAAAAATTTGAAGGGCAGATGGCAAAGGACTAGATGAAAGAAATAATATTGGCTACTCTGTCACATGTGTAAATGTATATTTTGTAGCCATCTTAGTAGAGAAAAGAAGCATGATTGAAGATTATTCAAGTTGTAGAGCTCTGCCTTTTTTGAACTGTAGGATTAAATGATGTCATCAAAACTTTAAAGTGGGGCAGATAGAGGTAATTAGATTTGTTCTTTATCATAGAAACTGTGATCACTCTTGTTATTCTTCATATTTTAAGCTTTGTTATTTTCTTAGTATATTGGTGACTACAGTGTCTTTATTATTTCTTCAACCTGGCTGGGGCTGTGGCTCACACGTATAATCCTAGTACTGTGGGAGACCAAGGCAGATGGATTGCCTGAGCTCACAGGTTGGAGACCTCGTCACTAAAAATAGCTGGGCATTGTGGTTGGCACCTGTAGTCTCAGTTACTTGAGAGGCCAAGACAAGAGAATAACTTGAGCCCAAGAGTTTGAGGTTGCTGTGAGCTATGATGCCACAGCACTCTACCAAGGGTGAGAAAGTAAGACTCTGTCTCAAAAAAAAAATAACTATTTGAATCCTTATTTTTTCTCTCTGGCTGTTCCCTTCTTCCTGATTTCTTCCTTTATCTTTTTTTCCTTAATTGTATCGGCTATATTATTTTTGTAATTGTCATTGTTGTTGGGCAGGCCCAGGCTGGGTTTGAACCCGCCTGCTTGGTGTATGTGGCTGGTGCCCTAGCCGCTGAGCTACAGGCGCCAAGTAGGATTCATACTGTTTTTAAAGATGGATTGTAAGTACTACTCTAGACTTATAAAAGCCCAGAGGAGAACATAATAAGGAGTGTGATTTCCATTATCTATCCATAAGATGAACACACACTACTTGGTGTGCGAGAGGTCATGATACTAAAGCTCAAGGTAGGGAATGTCTCCTCGGGGCCTGGGAAGGGAGACATCCAGAGAGTTTTCCACACCCCACGCGGCTCATTATCAGTAGTTCTGAATTAGTGTGCTGTTTCCTGCTGGTCTGCCTTAATCCAAGGATGAAGGCTAGGGACTGTGGTTCCATAGTGAGAGCAAAAGGAGAAAATTCATACAGGTCAGAATCATCTGCGAGAATCTCTTAATTTGTCCAACATGGCAATTTTTCTTCTGACATTAAAACAGATTGCTGTGTCTTTAGGGGATTTATGGAATGAGAAAGTTGGCTTGCATTTAGATGTTATGTTGCACGAAGACGTTATCTTCAGGGCTCTGGAGGGATGGACGGTGCAGGTGGAGCTCCTGGCATGAGAGGCATGTGGAGATGGAGATGCCCACAGGTGTCTCTTTCTCCCCAGGCGAACATCCTTGGTGGAAGAGCTGGCACACTTCAGGTTCTTCCTCACTTCCTCCTCCCCTCCCTCCCTCATATGGGTAGCTGAATATACAGAAGTTTGGTGTGAGTGTGGCCAGGTTCACTAACTGGAGGGTGGATGACATCCTTGTCCTGCAGTGGTCCTTTGTGAATTCTGTCTCTCATAATTGAACTTAGGAACATACTGGTGGCAGAGGGCCAGGTTATAGTCTCTGCCTAGAACGTGAGCTACAGATAATGGGTTCTGAATAGGGGCAGATACATATTCCTGGTCACCTAAATTGGGCTTTAAAGTACTCAGGCTCGAGTGCTGCAGTGGAACTGTGGCTGTGCCAGGGATTGGCTGAATGGTGCGGGCATATTAGTTAACATTCTTTGTAATTCTCTCACCTCGTATGTGAAATGGAGAGGACAGTGTTAGCTTCATAAGGTTATTGCAGAGGTAAATGAGATAATGTGTGAAAAGGGACACAGACAGTGCCTGGCACACAGTAAGAGCTCAATAGATGTAGCTCTTTTATTTGTGTCGTACATTAAGGAGCTGGAACAGATGAGGCCAACCTACCTCCCCACAAAAATAGGTAAAAGCAGTTTCCTGAACAGGACATTTGGAAACTAGATTCTTTTTTTTTCTGGTTTATGACAGTTTTATTCTTTTTCAGAGAAACAGCACCCAGGACTATCTTCCAAAGAGTCCTGGATATCTTAAAGAAATCTTCTCATGCTGTCGAGCTGGCCTGCAGAGATCCTTCCCAAGTGGAGAATCTGGCCACCAGTCTGCAGCTAATCACAGAGTGCTTCAGATGTCTGCGCAACGCCTGTATAGAGTGCTCCGTAAACCAGAATGCAATCAGGTAGTGTTCTTGGGGAGTGTTCCCAGTAGTTACATGAAACTTTGATTCTGTTTCTTTCATGTTCATGCTGGTTCTTTCACATTGGTTTATCTGATAGGAATTGTGTTGGCATGGTAGTATCACCTGCTGTTATTGCAAGATTGTCCTTTATGTACATCCACAGGGAGGGTCTTCTACAGGCCTTAATGTAAAAAATGGCATGACACGTAATAGAGTGTGTTTAACATTAGGGATTGCTTAGATTTCTTATTTGTGTTTATAACATCTATGAAGTATTTGGTTCTGTGCAGTGATTTGAACTTAGTTTTGATTCTTTTTCCCTGGATTCTGCCTACTTAAGTTCATATGCTGTTCTTGACCTCTCTTTTCTTGGTTTTAAATGTTTTGATTACTTTCAGTGATTTAATTCATTACCATTGTGTTTATTTTGAAACAAGAAGCATGCTTAGTCCTAAGATTACCTCTCTTTCCTTAAGACTGTATAAAGTTCCAAGGTCTGTTTCCACTTTTTTTATAGTGTGTACATTTGTAAAAGTAGTTAAAACATGAGCAGGAGGCCGGGCACGGTGGCTCACGCCTGTAATCCCAGCACTCTGGGAGGCCCAGGTGGGTGGATTGCGTGAGCTCCTGAGTTCAAGACCAACCTGAGCAAGAGTGAGACCCCATCTCTAAAAAATAGCCAGGCGTTGTGGCGCTTGCCTGTAGTCTCCAGCTACTTGGGAGGCTAAGGCAAGAGAATCACTTGAGCCCAGGAGTTTGAGGTTGCTGTGAGCTGTGACGCCACGGCACTCTACTCCTGGGAGACTGAGTGAGAGAGACTCTGTCTCTCCTCCCCCTCCCCCAAGAAAAACCAAACAAAGAAAACCATGAGCAGGAGTTGCCCAGTGCTATTCTCTGCTTTGACATGTTACTTTCTCCTCTCAGAACTGAGCATCTTTCCGCTTTGATTTTATGGAATCTGCTTTTTATTAAAAGTTTTCACTTGAAATGAAGTCAGAAGCCACAAACAGGATGCTCACCTTTCTCTCCTGGACTTCAGTGTAGACAGACAGAGCCTCCAGGCCTCCCTGTCACTGCTGTGATGGGCGAAGTGGGGCTGATCCAGAAGCCACTGGAGAGACTCCCTTTGCCTAGACACTGTTATACCTGAGGCTTTGATATGATTAATGAGATTTTTAAGATCAAAGGAGAGGGGAGGAAAAGCTAAAGTCATTTAACCTCAATGCTAAACCAAGCCTGCCATGTGCAGATAAATGGATAGAAACAATAGTCGTCTTGGTAATAGTAGTCAACATTTTAAGATATAACTAGTTATATGCTAGATGCCTCTGGCCAGAAGGCTGTTTTCTTTTGTCCTTTTCCAGGTAAAGGGAAGCCTTAGCACAGACCGGTGACTGTGGGTGTGGACATATCCTTGTGCTTACTGGCCTTGGAGGGGAGAGTTGACCAAGCCTGTCCTCAGCACTCGGCTTTGTCCCAAGCACTTTACTTGCAGTATCTTATTTAATCCTCAGAACACATCCAAGAAATAGTGTGGTACTGTTTTTCTGTTTTTACAAAAGAAGAAAAAAAGATGACCTGGTGATTTAAATAACTTGTCTAAAAGTCACTCATTGAGTAAGTGAGAGAGACTGGGAACGCTCTTTCTGACTCTCATCATTGGACTCTAAAGCTGAAGCTCAAAAGTCGTCTCCCTGACTGTCCTGAGCCCTGTATACCAGTCGTGTTGCAGACAGCCACTCCATTCCTTCTGTAGCCACATGACCTTGGACAAGTGATGTATGCAAAATACAAACATTTAAACATTGCAGAGATAAGTACTACTGCACATGGAACTATGGTCTTTTGACAGGGCTGTCAAAGCCAGGGCTATGCTGTGTGCTCATGATAGATTTCTTTTGCATGCAACATAACAATTGGACTGAAATGAAGATGAACAATTAAGGGTATTAATTTTTCTGCCTGTTATCTTCTAGGATTATATTATTATTCACTGTTAATTTTCAAAGGGAAATTCCAACCACTTAGGGCAACAGCTTCTAGAAAGGAATTTTCTGGTCAGAAATACGAACAAGATTCAAGTAAGAATTTTGTGGCCAGCCTTAACTAAAGCCAGTATTTTTGAGCCAGTCAAGTTTCAGATTGTAACCAACACATATTTTTCTGGTGTTTTATTTTAATTTGTTAAAGAGTTAGTCAAAAGATACAATGCTATTAAGGCCTGGATCTTTTTCTTTTCTTTTCTTTCTTTTTTTTTTTTTTTGTAGAGACATAGTCTCACTTTATCACCCTGGGTAGAGTGCCGTGGCATCACACAGCTCACAGCAACCTCCAACTCCCTGGCTTAGGCGATTCTCTTGCCTCAACCTCCTGAGTAGCTGGGACTACAGTAGGCGCCTGCCACAACGCCCGGCCATTTCTTTTGTTGTTGTTGCAGTTTGGCCGGGGCCGGGTTTGAACCCACCACCCTCGGTAAATGGGGCCGGCGCCCTACTCACTGAGCCACCGGCACCGCCCAGGCCTGGATCTTTTTACCCCTGTTGTTGCACTTTGTGTGGACTGGATTTTTTTTTGCCAAGGATATACATATGGAGTATACAACACAGCAAACAGTCTGACTCATCGGAAATTTCAGGAAGTACTCAAAGAAGATTGTTTAGAGCAGTCAGCTCTGCGTGTGATTGTGACCCAATGACAGGGCTGCTATACTTCCTCTG
Source organism: Perodicticus potto (assembly GCA_963574655.1). Taxonomy (NCBI): domain Eukaryota; kingdom Metazoa; phylum Chordata; class Mammalia; order Primates; family Lorisidae; genus Perodicticus; species Perodicticus potto. The sequence continues at coordinate 309 of CAUYRH010015330.1, read as the reverse complement.
TAAAGAGTCAGGTAATAGTTTAGACTTTGAACTCTGTCCGATTTCTCACCTCACCTACTGTTGTATGGAACAGCTGTAGATAGTCTGTGAGTGGATGAAGGGACATGCTGTGTCCCGCTAATGCTGCATTTAGGAACACTAGAGTTGGAATTTTTTTTTTTTTTCTTGTGAGACAGAGCCTCAAGCTGTCACCCTGGATAGAGTGCTGTGGCATCACAGCTCACAGCAACCTCCAATTCCTGGACTCAAGCGAGTCTCCTGCCTCCGCCTCCCAAGTAGCTGGGACTACAGGCGCCCGCCACAACGCCC